>WBMZ01009564.1:0-41883 GCA_013400975.1 Atrichornis clamosus | reverse complement strand
CTGTGCCGTTGGGGTAGGAGGTAAAGGAGGGAGGAGGGAGTGGGGAGGAGAAGGTGTTTCTAAGGGCTTATTTTACTTCTCATTATCCTGCAATGATTCTGTTAGTGTAATAAATTCACTTTCATATCTTTAAGCTTAGCTTGTTTTGCCTGTGATGGTATTTGGTGAATTATTTGCCCTGGTCCTTATCTCAAGTCATGAACCCTCTGTTAAATTTTCTCCCCTCTGTTCAGTTGCGGGGGGAGTGAGTGAGCGGCTTTCGTTGGGTGCCTGGTGGTTTTGCCCAATTCCCTTATCAGCTGATTACATTTGGGACTTGAATAGAAGGGAAAATAAACCCCACATGCCCATTTTTAATTATTTTATCACATTTTTCATCCTGAAGAATTCCTGAAGTGCAGCATAAGCTTAAGAACTGGAGAACCCTGCTCTGCTCAGCCCTAATAGCATCCCTCACTGTTTTTGAACCTTGGTTTATCAGGACTGAAAATTACATCTCTGGCACCTGGAACCTTGACAGTGGTTTGTCAAGATTAGGAAAATTGTTTTATTTCCAAATCCTGTTTTTCTGGGCTGTGGGACTTTCGTTCAGAGGATATGGCTCAAAAGCAGAATAAATGCTGCCTGTTAACTGTCGTGCCCAACCGAAGGGGTGAACTAAGCACAGTAAGAGCTATTAATGCTACACATTGCTTGTGTTAACAAGCCCAGCTGAAAGGCAGGGCTTATTAGGTGAAACCCAGGATCATGAAAAGAACGGATAGCTGCATAACAATGTGCTGTATTAAATGATAAATCAGCCATGCAGAAAGAGAGCAGAGAGGTAAAATGCTTATTAGCATTTCCCAGACATATCTTGCTTATCTAGGTCACTATAGAGTAAGTCCTCGCTATTTTGTCTGCCAAAGCTTTACTTCTTTTCTAACGTCTAGAAACACATAATGAAGTAAAAGAGTTAATTGATGGTTAACATATTGAGTGGCAGCATGTGTTGTTCATGTGTGTCTGCACAGTCCTGTAGTACTACCTACAAAGAAGTACGTGCAGTGCAAGAAAAATGAATCCAGAATACAGCTTCCTTCTCACCCTGAACTGCACTTGCCTCTTTAATCTATCCTGAGTTTTGCATTATGGGCTGTCACCAACACAGAGCTCCTAGAGGTCATAACACTGGCAGGATTCAGCAGCACAGAAGAATAGAGTTGCAAGGAGAAGGTGTCCACGGGAGTTGCAGAATACTCCTTCAGCATGTGTTTCCACAACGCAGGAACATTAACTCCTCCTCCTTGAGCACCACCATACAACAAAGGTGTACTTGTCTGCAGGATGAATTGCATCCTGATGTTCTCAGGCAAGCCCAGCCAGGCATGAGAAAACTGAGTATACTGACAGATGCCCTTAACTCAGTAGCCCTCAGCTTATACTCTGACTTCTGTTGTTGCATGTACACACATAATGTTCCTCCCTTATAGCATGCAAGTAATTGTTAGTGACAAAGATTAATCTTATTACTGGATTCCTCCGTGTTAGGATGGAGAAGATTGGGAAATATACAGAATGTTTAATGATGCATGCGGCATGCAAGAAAAACTATGTAATTTACTGGGAAAGTCACTGGAGGAATGAATGCTCAAGTGCTGATCCTCTTTCAAGAATAAAAAGAACAAATTGGGATTTGTTCATTTCCTTGGCCACACTTCTTCCCCTAACTAAGAATTCTGCAGTAGAAAAATTTGCATTGCTTTAAAACATGTGCTTGAATAGTGAGGGTCATATATAAAACAACATAAACTTGCATTATTTTGGCATTCTGAGATCCCATATTTGAGACTGAGGTATAGTTTGCTACAAGCATAGCTCATAGTAGTGCTAACATTGTTAGCACCAGTTTGTGCAAACTGTGCATGTTTCAGGACCAGTGAACATTATCTATAAAAAGAATTTAAGGTAGATATTGCTATATCTCAAATTGTTCACACACTTCTGAGCACCAAAGATACTTGTGAGTGCAAAGAGCA
Source organism: Atrichornis clamosus (assembly GCA_013400975.1). Classification (NCBI taxonomy): domain Eukaryota; kingdom Metazoa; phylum Chordata; class Aves; order Passeriformes; family Menuridae; genus Atrichornis; species Atrichornis clamosus. The sequence goes on along the minus strand of WBMZ01009564.1, from coordinate 39,865 downwards.
CATTCAATATTTAATAATGCAGTGGTAGAAACAAAACCAGTATGAACCCTGTGTGAAGTCTAGAATGGAATTAGCTTCAGAGACCAAGGTGGAAGGCAAGTGGTATCCCAGCTGTCCTGCAGACCTCTGCCTGCAGACTGCAAAATGAGCTGCAGGACCCAGGGATACTTACTGAACAACCCTCAAGCCTGACCAATTAGAGCAGTCTGAAAGGACTTTAACAGAGTGTCTCATCTTTTGAAGGAGGGAACAGAACCTCAGGTAGTATAAATTACTCTTGTCACTTCAATTCCACCACCTATTTATACCAATTTACACCATTTACCTTAGTGAGCAAAGCAGAAATTGACCTGGGAATAGGTATTATGCTGTATTTGCAGATTAAAACCTCTTCTTCTCATGAAAGAATTGTGCCTGTAATACGTAACCCATTTTGTCTCTGATCAAGCCCAGACAGCCTGTGACAGATGTGTTTTTTAAACTTGTAATAGCACTATTCTCTGTGAAAACCATACCTATATAAGCAACCATCACAGAGCTAGGAGACAAGAGATACTTCTCCTACTAAATAACAGTTTTGTTTAAATATACTATTTCCTTGGCAAAATGAAAATCTTCTGGTGTTCAATTAAAATCAATTAATACCAGAGTTACTTATTTAGAAATGGAGTAAATGGACACTTCCATTGCAGAGACTTCATGTCTTCTAATGCCCGCTCGATATTATTTTTGATAGTACCGATTAGAGATTTTTGGAAGCTGTCTTATTCAAGCATTAAGTCTTGCTTGATAGGATAAATGCCGTGAAGCATTATCACAAGTATATCATATACTTTCAGGATTATTAATTTCCCAGAGCTCAAATTATTTGTTTTCAAAGAAAAAAAAGGCGAATGAATACAAATTGAAAAGGCAGGGAAGATATTTACAAGTGCTTTGAATTAGAATGAAAAACTCTGCTGTTTCAGTATAAAATTAATGCATTAATCCTGAAGCACAGGCTAATTATATTATGGATGCAGCATAATGTGATTTGTTTAGAATTTTTTTTTCTGCTTATTTTATTGTTGATGTTGTTTTCCTTTCCTGATAGAGTCGATAAACTTTTCATGGATGCATTTTTCTTCCTGTGCCTGCACTCAACATCGCTATCACTTCACAGCAGGCATATGGAGTAACTGATAGGGTGACTATTTTAAAGAGTTAATTGTCATGTTAGATTTCATTTCAGAGCTGACCTCAAGCAGCTTCTGTGTTGAGATGCTTTGTGTGTCCACAGTTATAGCTGGGCACGAATATTTAGAAATGCTGATTAACAGGCACCTTACACAAACAAACAACAAATCACTTTGTAGAGACCAGTAGATTGATAATACTATTTCCACTATTCTTACTACAGGGTTTGAATCCAGAAGGGACTACTTGAAGTAGAGCTAAGGGTTGAAAAGAGGTGAAGGGGTGTCAGGAGGATGGGTGTCAACACTCTTCAGTATTGCCCAGAGACAGAACAAGGGGCAACAGGCACAAACTGAAACACAGGGAGTCCCACCTGAACATAAGGAAAAGATTCTTTACTCTAAAGGTGGCAGAGCAGTGGAACAAGCTGCTCAGAGAGGTTGTGGAATCTTCTCTGGAGATATAATAAACCCACCAGGACACATCCCTGTGGAACCTGCTCTAGGTGAACCTGCTTTAGCAGGGGGTTGGACTGGGTGGTCTCCACATGCCCCTTCCAACCCCAACCATTCTGTGACTGTGATTATGTGAAAGTGATTAAGGCAATGAGAATGTTGAATCCATTACAGTATCTCAGAAATGATCCTTCCACTGGTACCACACTTTGCTGACACTCAGTTGATGAGTGCCTATACAAAAAAAGGCCTCCAGAGTTCTCATTCCTGATATAGCAAATACTGCTTAGGTTGTTAAGAAAACAATTTATAGGCTTTAAGGAGCATATGATGGAAAAGAAAAAGTAAATTTATTTTAAAAACCTAGAAGATAGTGAGTAATAGCTGCTGTTTTCAACTGCTACTTTATTTGAACTGAATATCTGAAGCAGGAATTTTATCTTTAACTTACATCAAATCTTCCTAGACATGTTCACCACTGAAAACTTAACAAGAAAATTAACTGAATTAAAACATGCAGATAAATTAAAAGACTCACTAAATTCACTACAGCAGCTGATGAGACCATCACAAACAGAAGATACTAATAAAGAAATATTTATTGCAATAATATCCATCATCCTGAAATTGCTCTGGAATTTAAGAAACACTGGTAGTTTCCTTCTGAAGCATTTATTTCTAATTTCAATTATGATTAAAGAAAAAAAGTATTTTCTGCTTCTTTCCAATAAAAATGATTATTCAAAAGGAAGAGGAAAATTAGATTTTACAAGGGCATACTTGAGGCAAAGACATCTTTTTACATATGTGGTACCTTGAGATATCTGCCTAACTCAGGGTAAAATGCAGTAAAATTACCAGATCCTCAATGCTAGAAAAGAAGATGAAAAAAACCCAAAAAACCAGCACTTACAATTCGAGGCTGATGCAATAAACACAAATAGCTTTACTTTGAGACTTCATATTGCAAAAAAAAAACCAAACCCAAAACACTCTCATTAATGATCTGGATCCTTTGCTCATATCTCTTTAGAGCTGAAGGCACTTCTGCTGTCTTCTCTTGTAGGAAAGTGTTCCCAGATCCATTCCCTGTCAGTAGAAACGTCCCATGAGTACTCGGTGGTGGTGTCTAGCAGCATCCTTAACACACCACCAGGTAAATGGGGATAATAGCACTTGTCTATCTCACAGCAGTTTGGGAAGACAGATAAAAGAGAGAGGCTAAAATACACAGAAATGTTAAATCCCAAACATTCTTGAGGAAAATACTTCCCAGGTGAATACATTTTACTTCAAAAATAATTTCCTTATGCTCGATTTGAATCTTTGGTTCTGTGATTCCATCCCCTTGCTCCAGTCACCCCATGGTGCTACCCTCAGCACACATCAGCCATTTTCACATGTGCATCACAACATTCCCCAACACCTGAATGCCTCCCTGAAGATATATTTTACCTCTGCTACTTTATACACATTTTTTAAGCCTCTTCCATGAAATCAACTCCTTTTCACGTAATGTTATTGACATATTTGTAGGTCTTCCTTTGATTTCTTTCCAATCTCTCAATATTTTAACATTTCCAGAAGCCTACAAAATGTGTGTCCTTGTTTAAAGAAATCAGTGGTGTGATGCCACTAATAGAGTGTAAACATGATTTTTAATCTGTTTATTATTTTTGATATATGAGAAATCTTTGTCTCCCTCAACATTACCTGGACTTCTCCTTCCTACACTGTAATTCAGAATATTAATCATTGCATTTATCAACCTACATTTTTCTGAGGTGAATCTCTTCGTTTTTCTTTTTTCTTCTTTCCTTTTTTATTTATTTTTTTGTTCTGTTCAGTGAAGTCTCTTTCAGCCCCACTGTGGTTTTGTACCTTCAGTGGTATTTGAAACAAACCTTTGTATCGTATGCAAATTAAATGAATATGCTGACTGTCTCCTTCTTCCACATCATTAAAGATGATGTTAATCCAGGCTAAACTTAAAATCTGCCTGTGATACTTCATTAGACACTAATTCACAGTTTAACACACCTGGTAAATTTACTCTTGTTATAAAAAAATGTTAATTTCAATGAATTTAAAAACTTACACCAATGTATGCAAGAAATTACTCTGGCCCGTTACCTTTCATTGTTAGCCTTTATTTGTAGGCAAGTACTCAATTTACAACATTTATTGAAACTGTCAATAATTTGCCATTCAAGCATAACCTGAGCCCCATGTGTTGCTCTGCTATGTAACAGCCTTGATGAGTTTTGCTTGACAAACTGGATCATCACCTTTAGCTGTAACCTCACGGCCCTTCTGAGAACCTGCAGCCATGAGAGCCAGCACAGCTGTATGATGAGTTCTGCCTCCTTCCTCCAGCTCAGCCTGTTGTCTGATCGTTTCATATGATGCCTCCTGCTTCTCCCAACAGGCTGGTCTTACCACATTTGCACAGCTTGCAGAGATGCTAGCTGTATATGGCCCCTCAAGCAAGCTGTTGGAAGAGATCTTTTGCCCTGGAATTAGTATGCATTGCAAAGATCAAGTGAAGTGCAAAATGTAGTGAGGGAAGATGCTAGCATATTTTAAGTCCAGAAAAAAAAAAATCAAAAAAACCAAACCCCAAAATAAAACAATGTACTCACACAAAAAAACAACCAACCAACCAACCAACCATCCAACCAAAAAAAGCTACCAAAAAACCCCATGTATTTTTATCCATACATGAAAATAATTGACTCTACAGATTATTTAACTTGTGAGTTTGGATATCCCTTTAAAGTACCTGATGGGGCTTTGAGCAGTGTGGTCTAGTGGAAGATGTGCCAGCCCATGGCAGAGGGTTTGGAACTTGATGAACCTTGAGATCCCTTCCAACCTAAACCATTTGATGATTCTATGATTCACAGTCTTCCTCCTCACTTCTGCCCATGTACTGCTTTTCACTTTGCATCTTCAATGACTCTAAAGGATGTACTCTAACCCAAATAATAAAGGACAGTAGTGTGCAGTGAATAAATGACAATGGAATAGTCCTCGTTCTTTTTTTCCTTCAAGAAAAGCATTTTGTCCATTGTCAACATGGTAATGCACAGAGCATCCCAGGAGCAGTAAATGGAGCTTTCACAGAAACAATGGAAAATTTTTTCATGATGATGATAACAAGGAAAAATGGTTACTCAATATGAAGTGAAATACAGAAAAGATTTGCAGATAGAAGATCCAGCTGTAGTTCTGAGCAGTCATAGTATCTGTTTCAATTAAAAGAGGTGATGTTCCAAAGTGCAGAGAGTTTCACTAACCACCAATTAAATAGTTCTGCCAGAGGAAAAAGGAAAATGAGGAACGAAATATAAAACATCACCCATGCCCTTTGTTACAGAGAGACATTCATTTCTTGTACAATGAAAGGAGTTCTATCTCAGTGCAAAGCCACCGTCCAGCCCATTTGCAATTATTTTGTGGCTTCTTTTGCTAAACACAAAAAGACATAGATTTTTTTGTAGAGGGGGAAAAAAAAAGAAAGGAATTTCTTATCCCCTTTCACAAAGTCTATAATCTTTCACCACAGGAACTGCATCTCTCTTTTAACCGTTCACAAACTATATCACTAAAGGAAGCTTTAAGTGCCAAGTAAAGTAAATTCCTTTTGTTAACCCATTTCCCAAGGAGTTTCACACATAGCTTCAATGCTCGAGGTCTTCGATTTCCTGCACATCAATTTTTGGACTGGTCTGTTAGCAGCACAGCAATCCTTATTTCACCCCCTCAGATCCACAACCGATTGCTTGGAGTCAGTATAGAGATACCTTTATATTACTTTTCTGTCTCATTTTCAGTATTTTTAATATTTTTGTCCTCTATGTTAATGAGTGCAGGGTTGGTCCCTAAATACTTAGCCTTGTATTTGCCAGTCAGATTAACTGCCAATTAGTGATAATTGGACCTGGCAACATTTTTGTTGATGGACACACGTACTGTGAGACAGAATGAAAGTACTAATTAATTTCAGATAGATCACTTCTGGCTGTCAGTTTTTCTCTGAACTCTGGATGTGTCCACACAATTCTTCCCTCAAATTAAATTGGTCAGAAGCTACTTATTCTCAAATGTAAAACTGGATAGTGTAGCTAAAACTGCTGTAGTTAAATCTGAACAAATACTGACTTTCTGTGTGTGGGTGGGTCCAGTTACAGAGTGGGATCTTTTTTTTCTGTGTTCATCTACTCTGAAACTCAGTACTCAGGGATGAAACTACCTGAGTCTCTTTGCAGGTCTTTTCATTTCTCAGTACTTCTGCAGGCTGCTGCAGCATTTGAACTGCAAAGGCTTCAAGGCTTAAATCAAATGATGTAGTGAGAAGGGAAAAGGCTTTAATTGCTAGTTTGATAGATTCTATAAAAATATTTACAGTAGTATTGGGGTTTCAAAGGCTAAACAAAAATCTGACATTTAAACACCTTTAACAGTTACTGCACTTATGCTTAATAGAAGTTAAAGAATGAACATGCCAGACCTTGGAGACCTCTTAATACTTTTAGATAAGTCTAAAAAGTAGCCAGTCATCTTTCAATGAGAAATTTTAAAAGCTGTTTCAAGAGGAGACACCTCTATTCTGTGGAGCTCTTGCTGTTAGTACATTTTAGATGTGCTTCTCCAATGTGAAATTTTTCCTCCCTAGTTACATTCTAAATCAGAGGCCTTTTAGCTCTTGCTGTAGGTTTTCCTTTCAGTGAAATATTAAAGTCTTTCTTAGGACAGCAGAGTCTTTCAAATCTTCTTAGCAATCAAATTTAAGGTAATCTGTAACTTTTTAATCAGGCTATCAATAAAGGTTATGAAACGGTCCTAGCAAAAAGTAAAATAAAATAAAATGAAATAATAATTTAAAAATATAATAATTCCATAAAATGGTTTTAGATGATTACTGGGTTTTGCCCTAATGTTTTGCAGTCTGGAAAATATATGCCCAAAAAGGCTTTATAGACTCCAATTATTAATTTACTTTCAGAAACTAGAAGTGGTACTGTTAGCTGCCACAGAAGTTAACACCATAACCACAAGAAAATGCAATACAAATGTTATTATCTATATGATAATTTATTGGCTGTCATATCTTTTTCCCTTCAGCCACTTCAGTAAGTAATATGACTTCTTTTCAGAAGTAAATATCCTCAATATTGGAAGTTTGGCAACTAACGTCACACTTAAATACTCCCCAGAATGCAAGAATATAGTATCAAGCTTGTAAACCAAAGAAAGGTCTGTGAAATCACAATTCAATATAACACTTGAGAATTTTTTTTTCTTATTTTGAACTGTGACAATCTATTTCAATTCTGCTTTTATATCTGGTAGACAGCAAAGAAATGTGCAAGTCCTTGATTTCCTCTGCAGTGATCTCCACTTTGCCACTTCAGAGATCTGAGTGATCCCATGATGATGAGGATGGTCCAGAACTTTGTCTAAGATATTGCCCAGTGGAAAAAAAAAAAATTAGTTGATAAAAACTGGTTGGGTTTTTTGTTTGTTTTGTTTTGTTTTGTTTTGGGGGGTGGGCAGAGGGAGGATTGGGTTTTTGTAAGTGGGGATTTTGTTCTACTGAAAATAGAAAAATCTGAAAGTGATTAATTTCACTTGTCCTACCTTCTTTTACTGATGTATAAAAGTTTCATTCTCTTTTCTTTTGACTTTTAACATCAAATATATAGAATACATTTGAGGGTCTGAAACTTTCTTTACTTTTCATTCATATAAACTTTTAAAGGTTTTCAGAAAATTTGCAAATGAAATATATATACACAGATCTTTATACTTTATCAACTTCAACAAGGATATAGGCCACAAATATAGAGTTAGGTGACAGTCAACTTTACAGTCTTCTCCCTCTCCTCCTCCAGGAAAATGGATCTGTATTTTGCTGTTCTTTCAGTGACTATATCAAGCTGACAATGTAAATTGATATGTTTAAGAACATATATCAACAGAGATGATGGAGTCACACACCCTACAGAATTTACAATGTAAACTGATGTGTATGCATCACAGAAGATGACGAAGTGCAGCAAAATAATTGCTGAGTGGTGAAAATGTAATCTATGTTTCACTTTAATTCATTTAAAGTTGTTTATGTCATGTCATTCATCCTTTCCCTGATAAATTAAAATAAAAATCGAAGAGCACAAATCTTTCTCTGTATCTTTTTTTTTCTTAGAAAAAAACTCTTTCCTGATATATGGTTTACTGTTTATGTGTTGTAGCCTGTAGTCAGCAAAAAACAGTGTAAGAAAGTAGAAAGTGGGGACTTTTTTAGTTTAGTTGTTTATTTTAATCTTAGAAGGTTTTAGTTCTATACATATATCTATGAATCTATATAAAACTCCTGGATGAAACCCCCCATTCCACCCACGATTCAGGTTCTGCTTCATTGCAACTTTGTAAATCTGGACTATGAGCATGGGACAGGAGATGTGGCTGACCTAACATTTCTGCCAGAGGTCATTCCACACACAAACAAAAAAGAGATGGGCAACCAAAAACCTCTTGCAGGAAATCCACCTTATGCAATACGATTTCCTTGATACAGTGGCTGCACTGGCAACTTTAGAGAGCTGAACACTTGTATGAATTGTGCTGGCCTGCACTCAGAGTTTCCCTCCCTGCTCAGTGATCCTTAGAAGGACAAAGCCACTGTCCCATGACTGCTTCATCCTGCTAAGGTCTACCTCAAATAAAGGCACTTTCTAGTCCTCCTCTTGTGGATGGGAATTGTCACAGGTATATCTCCAGGAGACATGGAACCCAAGCCATCAAACTAGGACCAGTTTATAACCTAAGAACTACATTAAATATCCAAGTGAAAAGACAAAGCTCTGGACCAGAAAGCATTCCACACTTTTTTGGTTTATTATCCAGCCTAATAAAAGACACTGAACCTCCTCAAAAGCCTTTCATAACTTGCTTTTCTTTGATTGTTGAAAATGACAAAATAATCCATGCCAGGAAAGGTTGTGGAGTCTCCATTTTGGAAATATTCAGAAGCCAACTGGCCATGGTTCCAGTCAAATGGCTCTAGATGGCCCTGCTTGATCAGAGAGGTTGGACCAGATAATCTCCAGAGTTCACTTCCAATCTCAACCATTCTGTGCTTCTGTGATACCCCTCTGGATGCACATATCCATGGTACCCATGGATTAGTCGATTACATTGAAAGAGACAAAACTTAGTTCATGAATGCCAAACTCCTTAGCACCTTCATGGTAAGTTCCATATACACAAGGTCCAGTTGCCTTCAGGTAGTATTAGGAAAATCTTGGGAAATAAAAAATTTATTTCCTAGGGGAAAAAACACCTCTAAAAATTAAATGCTTAGTGAGACACAATAGCATGTTACCTTACTGTTTTCATTCTGAAAAATCACAAGGGCTTCAAAAAAATATTAAAGTTGATAATCTGAAAACAAAACACAGCAAAACAGATGTCACTGCAAAATTAAGGCTCCACAGGCAAATACCCAAAAGTCCTAAAATGCAAACCTAAGTGTGTCACTTTACAACCACCCCCAGTGACTACCTCTGATGCATAATACATTTGCACTCAACACATAATTAGCTGTTGGAACTCATTGCACCAAATTAACATTGAATTAAAACCTTGGCATAATTACAAAAGATGTCGGGCATTCCTGTGTAAGCACTGAAATGGACTATTCAGCAGCAATGCCCCACTAACCCAACCTGAGAGGCAGGAAAATATTGTTTTTCTTTGAGTTTATAAAAATCCAAACACAGAGGAAACGAAAAGGGCTTGCCCAAATCAGATACGAAACTTCTGGAAGAGTGGAGAGGAGTTCTCAAGTCTGCTGAGGGGTAAGAAACAAACACCAAGTTTTCTGTCACCACCCATGAGCAACCTTTTCTTAACCTTTGACACCACTGCCCCTGAGGGTGCAGGGACAATCATTACACGAACCTACTGAACACTGATTGCCGTGTGGGAAGTGCTGAGCACCTGGACAAGCAAAAGCAGACAGAGATGCTTGCACTGAGCTTCACGGCCATTCCCTCTCTTCTCCTCAGAACTCCCCTGCAGTTTCCATCAGCCTGAAGTAGGCCACCTTCACGAAGCCCCAGTTTGCCCTTGGCAGCCTGATGAGATGGCCATCTCTGACTCCAGTCTTGCTTTCAGCTCTGCACTGCACCCATCTCCTTCCTGTGCACAGCCTCTGGGACCACACGGAAAAGGCCTTCCCTGAAGGACAGCATCGCACTGGGACTCGGCACAAGTGCTGCAATGGCGCAGTTGAACAGCCTGTGACCAGCTCAACCTTTTCTCTTAGAAAGAAAATGCTTGTTTTGATCAATATAAATTAAATTAAGGATGAACTAAAGCGGCACTGTTTTGCTGAGTCTGGAGGTAAGAGCTGCTGTGGGGCAGCCCAGTCAAATGTCTGCGTCAACAAACAACAGGCATGTTCCCAAAAAGACGCCTGTGCTATCTTCTTGGAGTTGTTTGGAGCTTCAGTCTAAAGCTAAGTTTACTGAGTTATAAGCAATTTTGTACTAAAATAGTTATTTCTGTTCCTAATATCAGGAAACGTTTATTTCAATTTCAAGCATTTGGGAATCAAAACCAACCTATGCAATCTGTTAAGCTTTATTTGTAGCTGTTTCAGAGATTACTTTTATGCAATGTTCTCCCCAGTCACCAAAAGATCTATAGCCATTTTATGGAGATTAGTAATGAAAGTTCTAATGCCATTAGACAGCAGCTGACACTCAGCCTTGTACACTTCAGTTGTGAGGACTACAGAATTTATAGCATCTACATCTCTTTTCAATTTTCCAGAATAAATGTCCAACATACCCTCAGAAAAAATACTGTTCTTTTTACAGAGACAGAGTAAGAAAACCCCCCAAAACACAACAAAAATCAACAAAACAAACCCCACAAGCAATATAATCCAATTTACAATTGAAAATCAACTATTATTAAAACTGGGAATAGCATGAAAAATACATGATGATTTGGGAGATCTCTAAGCAAACCATACAATAAAGGCAATCTATAATTAAAAATAATTATTAAGAAATAACCAACAAAGCAAGTAAATTTTACTTATGCCAACTAGCAATTATTTTTTTATTTTTTGTCTGCTCTAAGCTCAGGGTCTGACAAAAATAATTCTACAGAAACAGGAGATAAGGATGATAATTTGTCTGTAGAGTGAACTAAATCTAAATACTCCAATCTGACAAATAATGTTGGATTTTTATTCCTGTATTTTTACACATTATTCCAACAAGCTCACCCTCTCCCTGAAGTCCTATTTCCCATCAGCACTCACCTGCAACACCACTCAGACTCTAACTTGTTACTAAACTGCCTTTTCCCTTTCTGTGGCTTACACCAGATCACTTACGTTTTCTTGATTTCTCTAATATTTTCATTCAGAGATTCAAATGACTAAAATAAACCAACATATAAAAATATTTTTTCTTTCACCTACTGATGTTTTTTCCTTGCCTTTGTGAACAAAATTATCATTTCTCCTTGCTGCATACCAGTCTTCTATCTTACATCATAATTGCAGTATCTGAGAATACAACAAACTCAAAAAATGTATTTAAATAAAAATGTTAGCCCACTCTCATAGTATTTTTTCTTATATCTAATTACAAAACAAACCAAAAAAGCGAGAGTCTATATGAAAAATGTTTAATGAAACAAAATAAGGAAAATCAGGGAAAATATTATATTTTGTATCTATAACATCCCCTATTAGTTTTTTTACAGAGGCTGAACAGACCAAGCTGTCATATTTTTGCCTGTATGTAATGTGCTCCAGATTAATTTTAGATTACTTTCTAGTTCTTTTTGTTTAATTTGGTTTTGTAGTAGCCATAAATAAATGTGTGCGCATGTACGAATACATACATATATATCTGTATATATATACAGAAACACATACACACATACATATATGAGCAAACAAATTTTAGTTAGGAATGACAGAATACTCCAACACCAAAAACCAAATGCCATTAGGGAACTACCAGTTTCTACTATATGCATCACTGGAGAAGTCCCACAAAATGGGAAGAAAATTGAAAGTGAACCACTGTTTAGTCCTATTTCTTAAGTCCTACAAATGAGGGAACAAATTATGCAAACACTTTTAATGAAATGGCTTTCCTTTGCATCTGATTATCCATCCTGTGCAGCAAAGGTGGGAAGAGCACTTGGTGATTTCACTTATCCTGCACATTTGTCAGAGCTGGATGCAGCAGCAAGGTGGACAAGCAACACAGAGTAAGGTGATAGAGACTTTGCTATCCCTCCATCTCATAGGATATGCCCCACATAAAGAGATTCTTATCCAAGGCATAACTTTCCCTACTGCCCTGTATTCCCACAAGCATTTTCCTGCTGTGACTCTGGGAAGCAACTGTCAAGAAGCCACCACGGACATCCACAATCAGCAAGGACCTGAGAAAAATACTAAGGGATGAGTTTACTCCCATTTACTCACTGAGAATGGGTGAGTAGGGACAAATGAGGACAAAAGGAAGACAAAACCAAACTGGCCCAAAGTGAGACTGGTTTCCATGTCACACTGGAATACAGCATTTGCATGGTTCAGAAGTTATTTTGTGTCACCACATTTGGTGTCTCTTGTCTGCAGCTACAACTGAGAAAATATGCAACTGAACTGGAGAACATGGTAGGTTCCCAGCAAGGTTTGGCACTGCACACGACAGCGCTCTGGCACCGAGCCGACAGCAGACTATGTTTAACAACTAATGATATACATCACCATAGCCTTGACACTAAAAACACATATCTAGTGACAGTCATTCTGTTGCCATTTAAATTCATATACATCTTGGGATGGTTTCCATCCATGCTGGCAGACAAACTGTAATGAATAAAGAGGCTGCACTTTGCAGATAAATAAAAGCAAATGTGGGATGTACCTAAAAGGATTTGACAGATTGCAGGAATAATTTAAAAATATAAGAGTATAACACAGAAATGTTGGCATTATCCATAATGAGGACAAGCATTCATGAATTATATACTATTGCTAGACCAGAAAAATAGGAATAAGTACCATAGCTGCTCAAGTCCTTCCATTTACACAGCAGTAAAACAACAAAGTCCTCTTGCTTCATATTCAGTAAGTGCCTTTTCATTTGTAAACCCCTAAGCTCACTGTTCAAAGAAATGATTCTGAGCATGAAACACAGTGCAAAGAAGCAGCTGGTTTTGTCTCACATGGAAAACCAGCATATAACTAGGAGGAGAGATGGCAAAAGACAGTGTAGGCCATATCCCAAATTGTGAAAGAGCAATGCAATTCATGCTGGGGCTGTCCCTGAGGACTCCAGAAATTGCATCCCATTAAGCAGCACTAAGCATCCTTCCTAATATCCACTACTCGTCATCCACTTGTCACTAGCACAGTTCTGTAAAGCCTGGAAAGGATGAACTAGCTCATAAACAAAAGCTAGAAAGCCTTCTTTAACATCTACAAATTTATTACTTTGCTTACTAGCAAGTGTGACATATTTAAAGCCGTGCTAGTTTGGACAAGATACTTTATTTACACAGCTCAGTACCAAAACCAGAAGGGTACTAGAAGAAAGACACAACAAATATTCTAAATAGTTAAGAGATTTTGCTCAAAAAAAACCCCCAAAACACCTTTAACAACAGGGACTACAATTTTTTTACCAACTTTTTCTCAAAAAAAGTACCATACAGTATGCCATTTCAAGAACATAAATGTGAAATCTTGGGAAAAAAACTATCAAGAAAGGTGCAAAACAATCACCCTACCTAATTGTAATGAGGCCCAATATCTTTACAGACAGAAATAACACTATTGTATTTATACAACATAAATACATTAAATGGATATTAGTGACCCCAGAAGACTGGTCTGAGCTGGTGCTAGCTAAATAACATGTACATAGAAGAGGCTCTGGTTAGTTTATTTAGTGTTGCATTTCAAAGCGATCATTCAGAGAACTCTGGTTTAGGGGTAACCAGAGATACACCTTGTGCAGGTATGTGGTTGTCAGTAGGGTTATTCAAGTCTTTTTGAAAATCAAGTTGCTTTAATGCTGTTGCGAGACATCCAAAAATCATAAACACCCCAAAGCACAAGCCTTTGTTGAAAACGTTGATCAGCTGGAAATAGTAACAGCTTGTGAATACTATGGGAACATCTCACTGATGAAAATTGACTACTACACCACTTGAGCAGGAAGTGACCTTTTAGGAGTTCACTGTGGCAATTATTCATTAATATAGACTATAACATTAATTACCGTGGGAGCATTCACTGTTAACCATGAGCATGCAAGGAAAGACAATCAGAAATTATTTCACTTGTGCATCCTAATCTTGAATTGAAACAATTTATATTAGTGTTATGATGTTTCTCTATTCTTATTGTACAAAATAATACTACCTCTCAGCTAGCACAGGCTTAAAGCTTGTGGAGTTTCTTCACGTACATTCACACAATTCTGTCAGTAGAGTTAGAAAAGAATATTTGAAATGGTTGTTAGATCTTTACAGTTTGTATCAATCATGGCTCAACGAGAATTTTAAAAACTGATTAAAGAAACAGGGGTGGTTCTGTACCTTCTGGACAGGCAACGCATGCGTATGCATCAATTCACATTTAAAGAGGAATGAAGGAAGCCGGAACTACAAGAAGTGAAGGAATGCATTATTTGAATTAAGCCTCTTCTAGATGATATCATGTACACTCCATTATTGTGCTGACTCCAAACACCAAGCTAGCAGGTGTGCAGCCTACTTGTTTTCAAAGGGGATGGACTTTTATTATTTGTCAGGATGACCAAACTTACCATGTACCATCCCAACAAAAGGGAAAACCTTGTGGAAAGGACCCCAGCTCCTCCCTATGCTCTTTTAGAAGCACATTTGTGAAAATGATGATGATTATTATTATTACTATTATGAACCCTTCAACAAGTTTGGAGTATGAAAATGCACAAAAAAAAAAAAAAAGGATGGAAAGTTATTTACTCCAGAAATTAGGACAAAATGTTCATTCTTGCTCCCTTTTCATCCTTTCACCATACACCCAAATCCAGTAAAGCTATGATTAATGCCACAAGCACCTCTACTAAGAGGTAAGGACCACTAGCTTCACTAATGTAAATCACCTAAAATCACCAGTGATTGTAGAGAAAAAACATGATTTCTCACACTTTAAAGAACAAGCTTTGAAAGGACTAACAGCAACACTCAAATTGCACCCAAAAACAAGCAAGAAACCAGCATTAAAGAGACTATTTCAATGACATGAATGTATGTTTCTCAGAACACCTTCAGATAAGTAAGTTTTATAAAGACAAAAATAGCAGGGCAGTTAAAAGTCTCAACTTGGTTTGTCTTGAATATAATTCATTAAAGGGATAGATCTTATCTACTCAGAGATATGTCCTTAGTATTACAGCAGGATATAAATAAAGGCCTCCCCTGTTATTTTTAGGCATACTCCTCATAACATTAGTAGAATACTATATGTCTTACTGATTTTAAATTTCATTAGGCTCATAAACTCCTCCAGTTGGCAGAGAAATTACATTTTCTGGTTTCCAAAGCTGCATAATGAGTCATGACCTATCCCTTCCCTTTGTCTCCTCAAAATACCCTTCTCTTGGCTAATCTACCCCATATTTTCAGTTTTTCCCCAATGCTCAAATGGATGTTTACACACACACAGAGGTAATATTGCAGAGCATTCAATGCTTTTTTACAGAATTAGGGATGCTTTATACAGGCTTCCCTGCAGCCACTACAAGTGCAAGCAGCAGAGGAAAAGGCAGTTTCATATCATATGTCTCCTGTCTTTGATTAATCTGCAAGCTGCCCATTTTAATGACTCCTCATAAATAATTCAATTTCTAATTATGCTATAAGCCCCCTAACCTGGAGAAGAGAAAAGAAAGGAAGAAAGGTAGGGGGAAGGGAGGGGAAAAGTGTGTATGTTGAATCAAACAATGCCTGCAGCAACTGAGCTACTCTTACTTATTCTGCCCATGCAAAATGCACCTCCTTCCTAAACCTTGAAGGGACTATCTAATAAACATGATGGGATTACATACAAAGTTGTAATTTAAGATAATAATTCTGTAATCTGCTTCTTCTTCACACACTTTCCCTGTTCCACTGTGCTTGAGACATGCTCCTGCTCTGGGCTGATTGAGCATTCTGATCCCTCCTCTGGTGGTGGGACCAGCCCACTGTCCTTGCACATTCCGCTCACCACAGCAGAAGGGACTAAACCAGCCACAGAAGAAACTCTACTCTTAATACTTGCTCCTTATTTCTCCACTTTAAATTCCTTGATAGGGACTAGGAAATGCAATATTGGCTACTTTGTTTTCCCATGCAACTCATCTGAAGAGGGGAGATAGCAACAGCTCCTCTGCCCTCCTCCAGGGAACATTCATGTTCCCCTAGGCACAGACGAGCCAGACTTCATGAGAAAACCATGAATGACACACAAATGACACCTGCCTTCTGCTCAGAGAGAAGTTCTGCAGTTCCATTTGCACCCCGCTATCATTTTTTCACTGTGGAAACATTGCTGCTAAAACTCTTTTTGCTTTAATCAAAATTCATGTGATACACAAAAAGCTGGTCAAGGTACAACTGACAGCACAGAGACAGCTGAATGATCTCCTCCTACCTACAACTATTTTTTAGTTACAAGGAGGTCTCTCAATATACAACAGAGCATCTGCTCATTAGCACTACAGCACTATTTCTCCTACTGACACTTCCTACCCCTCCTCCTCTCCCATCTTTAACAACTATTCCTAAAGCACTTGCAGATTGCAAACTCTCTGTGACCTGTGGGGTTGGATTTTATATTGTGCATATTAATGCATTTCTTTCTAAAACTTCCTCAAAAAAAAAAAAAAACAAGCAATCCAAACTCACTGTGGTTTTGTTCAAAATCACCAAGATTTATTTTGAATGACAGCTATTTGGTTTATCTTGATTCCTTACTGAAACAGTGCTATATATTGATACCATACACCGAGCCTGTGAACTTCCATGATTCTAATTTTAGAAATCACATTACAGAATTCAGCCAACACTGTTACACAGGCCAAAGCTCACTGTGTCAAAGCTGCTGCAACAGTATTTCATGGAAGATAATGATAAGTTGCTACATTTAAAAAAATTATTTAGTAATCAGATCATGGGAATGGCCTGTATTACAGAGGGCAGTGAATTTTATTTAGGAAGTGCAGTTCGTCTGAGACCACATATTTCCACTTGTCTAGATTGTTTCGCATTCAAACACTGCAGTAATAAATAAAAGCCAGAAAAATGTACATGTTGGTCACCTTTAGTGTTGCTGAATCTTGTGATACATACGGCCCATCATCACAGTAATTGAAGCTGTAGCTAAGGGGCTGACAAGGAACATTTACAAATGCTTTGGTCCGTGTTCCAACTTGTCCTGCAGCCAGATCTACACCCATGTTGCCATTTCATCACCTGCAGACTCTTAGGTGCCTGTGGAAAGGGAGCAGGATACACAGGCAAAGAGTGTCACATCATGCAACCATGCCCAGGTAAGGTGTGTCCAGTGTGACAATGTTGTATGCACTGATCTTCACCAAATCTTTGCAAAGTAACACAGAAGAGTACTAACTCTTCAGAGAACAACTAATGCACAATTAAGACCTCTAGATATACTTGACATGGCTTGTCCCAGGAACATCCTTAAGACTAGAGAGTCAGCCTGAGACCAACCTCCAAATGACATCTCCCTGGGATTTCTATGCAAGCAGTGTTAGTGCTGCATCCCATGACGTTAGTGAGAGGGTGAGGGGAAGCCAGACAAGGCTCAGTGTATTGAAGCTACGTGTGCACCACACAGGCTGTCCCAGCACTTCACCTGTGAGCACTTCTGAAAATAAGGAACATGGCAGAGAGGATGTGTTCTGAGACTTTATTTGTCTACACATCCAGGGTAGTTATAATCAATCAGGAATAAGATACCATGGATGAGGTACCTAACTTCACCTACTAAACAATTAGATATCTTGTCTGAACTAGTCATTCATCTTCCCTCTAGAGAAATATCTAGAAATACCTGCCTCTCTTCTGAAGAGGGAAGGAGAAGTGACTAATTTAGAGAAACAGATACTTAGACAATTCCGCAAATAGTTAGATTGAAACCACACAAGAAATCTGAAGCGAAGCAAAATCTCCAACCAGTATTCCCTATGACTGAGACTAAAGCTCTAAATATTGGGTCACTGTTCCATTTTCTTGCACAGGTCCCCATTCAACAAAATTCATGTATAAATATGTGCTTCAATACTTTTTACATTATTACACTTTCACATAGAATTCGTTAGAACTGTTCATATGCATAAAATTAGCATAAAGCACACTTGGTTCTTTTCAAGTCCAGGACCCAAGTGAAAGCCAACAGAAAGAAGAAAGTTGTAAAATTATAAATATTTATTTTAAAATTCCTTAGACTATGTTAAAGCCATGACTATAAATACCATGTGTGTCAGATGGTTTCTCCTGGGTTAGGTTCTTCACAGAGACACATACTAAATACTCCTAAACACTCAGTGCTGCATTTTTGAAGAATTAACTAAAATGAGAGCATTCCCACAAGCTCAATTAGTGCATGTTTTGTGCACTGGTAATGCCCCAAACCAACGAGTACTTCAGAGTTTGCACAAATCTCACGTTGTCTTAAGACTTGGCAAAACCCTCCCCTTACAAAAAAACCACACCTTTTAAATTCTAAATTTCAAACAGAACTGGAGGCAGCTCACTTTTCTAACATTGTTCTTTCATTGCATGGTATCTTCTAGCCAAGACTGATTCTATCAGTGACAAAGAGATCTGTTCTGAACAGCAAAGGAACTAATATGTTCTGTATAAATTTCAAATCTTCAGTTCCTCAATTTCTCTTGATTAAAAAAAAAAAGAAAAAACAACAAACAAATAAAATAAAACCTCCCACAAGCCAACAAAAGCACCAACAACACTCACCAAAATAAATGTTATGGAGGAGAATACATGCTTTTTAATGTACATTTGTAGATTTGATCTGACGCAACAATTTTTTTTTTTTCCAATAAATACCCATCAGATAAACTCTGTTTCTGTGAGCTGGCTCAGGGAGTCAGTCATGAAAGTTCATTACAAACATCAATCCTTTATTGCTGTGCAAGTAAATATAAACTTTGCACTCTGGAAGAACTTGATACAAAGCTCAATGACTAAACCAGAATATAAATACCAGGTGGCTGGGAGATCATGTTCCTGAAAAAATTCCTCTCATCTCATTAATTAAAATATGAGAATGCCCAAGACTGCTGTATAAGTCATATAAGGAGAATATGGTAAACTCCATATGTATCCTGCTTTGTGTATGTGAACTTTCACAGCAAGCTTCAGATCCAGCATTTGAATTTTTTATTTTCCACATGGGTCAGGGTTATCCAGGGCTGAAGTCTCACCATCTGTTCAGAAAATATCAGCTTTAAATGAAAAAAGCTTTTATTTTCTAACTTTTCAGATGGTGAGGGAGTGCTCACTACCCTGTAGACATGTATCAAAATCAAGTGTTCTCTCTCCCCCAAAAAAATCTCATTCACTTTTGGAGTCAAGGTGAAATCAAAATCACAAAGACAGATCTAGAGCTTGTTTACACAGTAAGGAAATTGACTCCAGGGTACTTTTAAAGTGGGTAAGTTACATTATGCGTAACATCCATCCAGAGAGAATTAAAGTAGGTATGTTTAACATGGCTTTTAAATTTATTATTATTATTATTTATTTGGTGAGTCTTTCAAGTCAATAAACCCTATAAAACATAAGCCTAGGAAAGAGGATATTCCTCCTACTGGTGAGAACACATGGCTTTCTGGTGATAACCCCCTCAGTATCCCAGGGTTTACCCACCACAGAGTGACACCGAGAACAACAGCAAGCTCAGAAATCACCTATCACACACAAATGCACAAAAAAAACTCCTCATCGAGGATTCTTGATTTCAAACAAGATAAAAGGCAGAAATTTAACTCAGTTCCCATGGTCATGAAAACATTTAAAATGATGACAATATTTACCTAGAATGTTTGCCTCAAAAAATAATTGAGCATTTTGCTAATAAACATAATGAAGAATGAAAGTAAAATAAAAACCACCAAAATCAGAGACAACAAGCAGAATAAAGCAGCTAACTTTAAAATTGTTCTAATGACGTTTTAATGTAAAATATGCAAAAGATAAAGTAAAAACATTTAAACAAGAACCCTTTTAAAATGGTTATTTAAGTTTCTTGCCCTCCTGAAATGATAATGGCCCCAGAAGCAGGCAACAATGCAGCCACAATACAAAGATCAGATATTTCAATCTCTATGCAATGCTAAATATTATATGCAGAGTGGCAAGATGATTATGAGGGCAACACATACTAAAATGTATACAAATTAATTAGACCAATACATAAGAAGGGAGTTCTGTAGCAGAAGCAGAGCCGTTTCTGAGCTATGAGCCTCAGAGGAGGGGTTCGTACCACAGCCAACGCTCTTGCAGGACTCACACTTCAGAGGGATTTGGCTTTTGCAAACAATGTTCACAAGTGAGTGTGAACATCACTTGTGTGTTTGTGTGTGTGTGTGTGTGTGTGTGTGAGAGTGTGACAAGCCTGTGAGTTCTGGAAAGCTTCAGCACAGGTTTTCAGAGTGGTCTGTGTTGACACAGGTGTATCTGAGAAGCACCAGGGGCATCAACTCTGATTTTAGGTGAACATGTGAACTGAAGAAAAAGGCATAAAATTATGTGCACTCACTAAGCAGTTACTATATTTTAGTGGGAAGAAAATAATTCTTTACAATAATTCTTTTCATGTGCCTAAGTCAAAAAAAAATGTTTGGAATTGTAAATACATCTTCTAAACAAAAGCAAATAAATGAATGACTTCATCTGAAATTCACAACCACACGACCCATCTGGTGAATTCTGTGCCATCACTCAGAGCCCTTTCTGACAAGGTCAACAGGCATCATTAGTGCTTAGAAGAAAAAGAAGTTTCCTTTTTCTCCATTATCTAATTGCTGCCTAAAGAGCTCAGGCTGCAAGAAGAAGGGATGAGTAAACCAAGGGCACGGCTGCCTGCCTTTGCCTGTCAGGACGGCCTTCACGTTTTCTGACATTTCACATCTCATATAGCGACCAGAAGCCTCATAAAACTGTCTCCTGCTTTCTGCTCTCACCCATCTTCCCAGGCAAGCACAGTCACTTTCCTCACAACCATTCTGGAGCACTGATCCCCCAGCAAATGAATCTTTCTGCTGCTGTCTCTGGCATCAGGAGTGGCTGCAGCAGGGCACAGCTCTGACACACAGGGCACTGCCCTTGCCATGTGGATCAGTGGAAGAGAATGGACGGAAAAGTCTGCAGGAACAGATCCCTGAGTCCACCTACAAGATTAAGGGTCTCAGTGTATTTTAAGAAAAGAATGTAATTTTTACAGATTTCTAACATCCTCCTTCTTTCCTTGATCTATTGCTTCATTAAACAAACACTTCACAATGCCTTATTCTCATGTACTCACACAGTCCCCATTTACACTGGGAATGACAAATATACATATTCTTCAGAAAACACAGAAAACATACAAAAAAAAGTGCCAAATTTGAAAATTATTACACTAGAACTATTTCGTGTAAAATAGCTGTAATAATTACATTTGAATTAAATGTAAAAGCAAATTCAGTTTCTTTATTTCTCATTCACTTTAGTTCAGCTCCAGAAGCTCTAGCTTAAGACTCATGTTTATTCTTTCTGCATAATTCTGCAGCATAGCCTGCAGCTGGGACGAATTCCACAGGATACTCCAGGTCTCTGGCTGTGAACTTCATTCAAAAAACATTAAGGGAGACCCCAAAGCTTCTATTATAAGCTGGGCTGGGACCATGCCATCATAAAGGTCTGATTTAGACTGAAAACCAGTGAGTTTTGTCTTTTCAGAGTGAAATAAAATGTAAAATTTATTCTTATTTGCTGTTTGGAGGCAGTGATAAATTCAATTCTGTACTGAAACAAAAAGGACTAGTGGGTTGAGTTTGTGGGATGACGTACTTTTTGTCTTGAAAACTGTAATTGCTCCTGTTGGAGCCTGGTTAGCTGTCATATACTATGGACAGAAAAGCTTTTGAGTAAGGTGCAAAATAAAAGCTTCCCTTAACTTAATATTTAATGATCTCATTCATTAATAATTTTTGTAAAGCTGAAGTAAAAGCAATTGTATTTTGTTATTAAGTTCCAAGCTACATAGTCACAGCAACACCTAGGGAATGAGCACAAGGTATTCTCTTACCTTTGCAATTCAAAACTGGGTTTGCATTCCTACATGGAACAAAATGCTTTATCAATAATTCAAATGACAAAGTCTGCTGGGTATTAGCTTACAACTGGAAGAGTAAGCAAGCACTGAAGCTGAGCAAAATTGATTGACACTACATTAGCTTGAGGATCCCATTCTACTGTATTACCGTGGCTTTGTTTTAAGTGTGAGATATCATTATCTTATGCAATGAGGTCCTAGAAATATAGTGGTTCCAAAGAATACAGCTCACCTTCTCTGTGGAAGGTCGCCAGATCACAACTCTGTGCAATCATAGACCACTACGAAACAAGAATAATTCCGTTCCCATCCAACCCTTCATGAGAGAGACACAAACAATCACAGAATTTGACCTAATGTGCTCTCCAGAATAAGCAGTCTTGCATAGCAGCACAATCCCTCTACACCTGAGGAATGTGGCATACTGAAAGACTCAACTTTGTGAAAGGAGTTAAAAGACATTACACAATTCACAACACGTGTATCACAGAAATAGAGTCAAGGACTGAAAAATTCGTTAATTACAAGAAAAAAAGGGAGACTGTGAACAAGAAAATTACATTTTTTCATGAATGCACAAAAGAGAGGTTTTGGAATCTAAAGAATAAGAACTGAAACCAAAAGTGGAGAATCATCTGGATGCAGGGATAAAAAAATCAATACAGTCTAGTCTGCTTTTGTAGGAACAGGGAAAGAAAACAGGGGTGTTTTCTTGCAAAGGTTGTTACTTGACTCAGTGATATAACCAAAAATTAGAAATGAATGATCATGAATGAAGAAGGCCAAAACACTTAATATGCAATTTTCTATAAATTCCCACATATCTATTGAAATGTAACCTTAGGTTCTAATTAAAAAACCTTTGAAGTTTTTATTTAGTTTAATATTCTGCCAAAAACCAATTGATACTGAGCAAGGTTTTTACAGTGTTTTGGTCTAATAACAGCTTGATTGGTTGTGGAAATGAAACCTATGCTACCTTGAAAAACTTCTCTAAAACAATTTTTAAAGGTCCCAAAACAACAAAACCTTGTGGTTACAAGCTCCTTGGGGGAAAAAAATTTGTCCATTCTTTGCTTTTCATACTACCAGTGGAAAGAAAAGATTTGGAAGTCTGCTTTCTGTCTTTCCCAACTTCTTTTCAAAACTGCTTTGGACTTTACTTCCCTTTTCCATGGGAATTTTGAATTTTTTCGTTTCTAAAAGCAAAAAATGAGAGTGAAGAAGAGAAGCATGGTTGTATTGTATTGCTGGGCTGTAAAGAGAGAGGTTGCCATGCTGAAAGGCAAGAATCAATGCCTGCCATCTAACTGATGGCTGGTAACAAGCAAAGCACACAGCGGTCAATAGTGAGGCCAGTGTTGTTCAATACCTTCACTGACAGCCTGGATGATGAGACAGAGCACATCCTCAGCAAATCCAAAGGTGACACTAAATTAGGCAGAGTGGCTGACACACTGAATGACAGAGCTTCAAACCAAAGAAACTTGAGAACTGAAACAAAAAAACCATCCTTTGGATCGACCAAGGAGAAGGTCAAAGGTCTGCACCTAAAATTGGATAATCCCATGCAACAGCACCAGGTGAGAAGGCAGGAAAGGCCTTGGGGCAGAGGATACACCAAAGGTGCAGCAGCACTTGCCTCTCATTGCACAGAAGGCAGACTGCCTGTCGGCTGCACCGGGAGCAGTGTGGCCAGTAGATCTAAGGAAGCTTTTATTCTCCTCTGCTCAGCAAAGGTGAGGCTTCATCGGAAATACTGTGTCCACCTGCACACTTCCCAGTTCAATTGGGATGTTGTTTCTAATTAGAAAGGGTTCAAAGGAGGGCTACCAGGATGGTCACAGGCCCAGAGCACATGACCTAGAAGGAGACAGTGAGATTTTTCAGTCCAGCAAAGGAGAGGCCAAGGAGTGGCCTAGTAAAAGCCTACAGCCACTTGCCGTATTGGCAGACAATACAACAGGGGCCAGTGAACACAAACTGCAGCTTGGTAAGTTCAAGATAAACATTAGGGGGAAGCAGGGCATTAAGAGAGTAGTGCAGCTCTGAATATAGCCTCTCAAAGAAGCTATTGGATCTCCATCCTTGGAGGTTTCTGAGACATGGCTGATCTGTTTGTAGTGCTGGCAACCATCTCCTTTGAGCAGGAGCCTGGCTTAGATGACTTCCAGAGGTCCCTTCCTACTGACATCGCTGTGATTTGATAGTCACTGTTACAATAGACATGCTGGCATATGGCAGAAATATTTAATCTATGACTTATTCACCTCTAGGGAAAGGAGCCAAGGAGGTCTATATTTCAAAGCAGCATTTAGAGAAATATGTTCTCACTCTTGAGCTGCCACCTGGGAGTGGCTCAGAGAAAAAAGTAGGACTGAAGGGGCAACAGTGCCATGGGAGTAATGATACAGACTGTGTGAGTACAAAGGATGGAAGTCTCTAGGAGAAGAAATAGGGGAACAGAAGTCCAGGAAAAAAAGGGAAAAGATAAGAAGATAAGCCAGATGGAAGATTTGGAACTGCTGATGGAGGCAGATGGAGGGAAACCTCTGGAGGTTCCTTCTGATCATGAGGACTCAGGCTAGGATAAGCAGCATAAAAGGGAAAGGCATGATTTTCTATGCTGGGAAACAGAATTATAATGAGGAGGCAGGTTAAGGGGGATGGAAAAAAATAAATAAGGACAAGCAGAGCAAGGTAAGTGCCAATTATATCTGGCGGTAATTAGGCAAAAGACATTCTACCTAAAGTAACACATTTCCCTACAGAGCCCTAAGGAGAGTTCAAGATTCACAAGTTTCACTAATCTGCTGAGAGCAAGGATTTGTGTGAAGTAAAGCAGCTAACTTGGAGAGTGAAATCTGTGAGTGAATTCCAGAGAACTGAGAGAACTGGTTTAAGAGAGTGCCTGGCATAAAGAAAAAAATTATATGGGAAGACAGAGAGGGAAGCTGATGCTTAAAGACAAGATTTGTTTGTTCACCTCAAATGCTACTGCGGTCATGATCAATGAATCAATAGCTTTCGAAAGGCTAAAAAAAAACCCAAACAAAAAACAACCAAACAAAAACACCAGAAGCCAACACATAATTAATGTGTCAAAGCAGATATTGAGAAACAATTTTTACATTTTGTTTGTAATATAAATCAACAGACACTGATGCAGAATTAATTGAGAGCTACTGCTGACTGCTAAATTACTTCTTCCTAAACTCCTAATTGATCAGTCAGAATTTCTAAGTAAGGTAATCAAAGAGAAGGAATTTATTTTGAGTACTAAAATCATGCCTGTAGGAAAGGCCACAGGATCTAATCTTTCCCACTGAATGCTTTGCATATGAGACAGTATTTAACCATATTTAACCAATTTAACTCAGCAATAGAGATTTTAGGGTGCATATTCAATCTAAATCTATGTGTGGAACCGATTTTTTTTTTTAATTCTAAAAGAAGATTGACTTCATATGGCAAAAGAGTGGCTTTTCAGTGTGATCTTACTAAATACAAATTTTAGAGTGTATACTTCAAGGCAGTAAGGTTTGCAGAAACTCTGCATTACTCTTTTTCAATAAGGAGTCTGAAGTCACATAACCAGTCGACAAACTTAGGCTTCTCAAATTGCTTTTGGCAGACACAAGTTAAGTACTGTTGAGAAATTTACCACAGAATGTCCCCAAAAGTGCCTTTGCTATTTACACAGGCACAGTGCCATGTGCTGTGAAGGTCTTTGACAATATGGTGTTGGAGACCTCTTTCTCCTTTCATTTTTTTTTTCATTTTTCTGCTGGGATGAAACAAACCATACAAATTTGGCTTTTATTTTCGCTTGTGTTGGATTCTTTCAGCCTCATAGGAATTCCAATAGCAGAGCATTGTGTCTGCAACTTTTCAATCATCTTTTCTATCTACCTTCTGTGTCCTTGAACTGATGTGACAGCCTAAAGTCTAGAGAAGCTACACAAGAGGCAAGAGATGCAAAGGCCTGAATTAATCAGATGAGTTCTTATATGTCCAGTGACTTCCAATTTATTTTTGTTCTTCAATTCTGAAAGGGTTTTTTCACATTGCTTGGAGCAGCGCTTTGGTGCCTATTCCTCTTTTTTGACAAGAAGCTTATGCTCATACCAGATTTCCAATTTGAAATTTCTTCATTAACTCCAAATTAAGGAATCTTAAAATTTTTTCTAATTTAAGATCTCAGTTAATATTAACATTTCAGCGCAAAACAACAATTATTGCATACAATCACTTCATTACACGAAAGTTTTGAAAACCTGAGGTGTGCATCTTGTAAAGCAGCTGCTCCTAGGAGCTGCAGTTTGCATCCAAATGAGAGACAGGACCTGGCTCATATATTCCCTATCATTTTGGCTCCAACCACAGTGTAAAGCTACAGAAATAGATCCTAATGCTGGAGAAGCAGATATGAATTCAAACAAAAATATTCTAAAGTAATTAGATTCAAGGGTCGAGTCGAGCTAACGTTAGGTATGGATCTGAAATGGCTCTGAATACAAATATTCCATTGTGATTTGAAACCAATTAGCCCTGTCTGTCTCTAAATGCTGCCTGTTCTCTCCCCTCCTCTCATCATATGCACTTTTGTTATTTCGGCTGACCTAACATCTTATCAGTTGAAAAACCTTGCTAAACAATTTATGAGAAGCTTAGTGTAGAAATTGTTCTTAAAGCCCAGTCTTCTTCTCCTGACAGGCACTCCTGTATAGTTGTCCATGAATATTTTTATCACAGTTCCTTCAAATAAGTATTAGTGAGATAGGTAATATCACAAAATAAACAAGAGAAGCAAAGGTTTCCGTAGCACAAACACAGACACATAGCACAAAGGCCTTTGCAACTGTTATTAGATTCCCCGCTCTTGTGACTTCCACGTCTGGTACAAAAGAACCAGAGGCTGTGGCAGCAGCAACACATTATTATCTTTTTTCAGGTTTGCTCAAACGCAGGTTGCAAGACAGGGAACTTTTATTATCTTATGTACAGACTGTAAATAGAACATCTGTCTTCCACACACAAAACCCATCAATGCTCTCTGCCTGAAGAGACAATCTGTGAAAATTGATAACTTGTCGAACTAATAAGATTGCTTTTGATTTTGCTGCCATCTGATGTATTCTCACAAAGGGAACTTCTCGTCTGTCTCTCCAGAAGTGAAAAGTCTTTCACCAATTTTCATACCAGAAATGTGCAACCAACTCGTCTTGGCAGTGATTTTTTTGATCTCATTTCTCAGGATTTTTTTCTTGTCCCTCCTGCATTGTAACAGATTATTTGAAAAAAATGCTAATCAGTGGCTCTCAAATTCTCTCTTTGTGTGCTCATGATTCCTGTACTGATTCATTCCTGTTTCATACTAAATTAATGTATGCTTCCTGAAAGCAAACAGAGCTTGCAAATGATTGGTATTTATTAATCTGTAGACAAATGCTCAATCCTAAAGAGAATTTTACGGAATGAAGGCTGCACTTGCAGCCTGACAATTTTTCTAACTCTCTGCATTTGTGCCAACAATAGGTTTTCAGCACTATTCTGCATCCTCTATTCACAAATTGTAAGAAATGCTGAAAATATAAAATTAAGTTTCCTCTTAAATTAAAAAATGAGAATTTGCAGATTTTTTGATTTGAAGATCCAATTCCTGATGTGATAATAATAAATACAGAGAGACTTCCATGCAACTTTGAAAGCAGTAAATCCTCTGCACATGTACTCTAATATCCCCTGCAATTTTGGGGTCAAGTCCAGAAAATTCCATTAATTTCATCTGAACTTATCCTGATATTCATCAGCTGATAATTTGGCTCACTAACCTTATCCCTGCAGGGTGATCATGGTAACAATAACAAATCAGGCTTTAACAAAGTCATATCCTCAGACACAAGCACTACACACTGTTCTAGCCACCAAGCAGACATGTCTCAATGGCAATACCAATTAAGCAGCAATGTAAACCTTAGCATGTTAATTAAACATGAGAATTTACAAAGGACCTCCAGCAAGAGACTTGTATCTCTCAGAGCAGCTTTCTGAAAGAGTAGTGGAGAATGTAACACTTTTGGATACTTCCCAGAATATCTCCAAGTCAACAAATCCCTTTTCATCGGACTTATTTGGAATGCAAAGATCCCCCCCAAAAGGAGGAGCTGGTACAGGCTGCCTGTTATTCAGCATTTCCTTTTCAATCCTGCTGCTCCCTGAAAAGGCTCACAGAGCCAGTCACATAAGGTAAAACTGCAGATCCCACACCAGGTTCCTAACCAGATCCATCATTCCTACACAGAGCTGTATCATTATCCCAGGAAGGGGCCCTTGAGCAGAGAATATCATGGTCTGTGTGTGTTTTTTGTGCTCTCTCCAGTGAGACAAGTACCATCTAGCAGGCTTTAACTCTGCCATTTTTGTTGAGAACCTGTAATTATCTTCCAAAGGCAACACTTCAGTCTGTTTAACTCATGAAAGGACAAAGACTCTCAATGGCACAAAATGACAAGTCACAGACAGCAAGGGGAACATCTCATCAGTGCTGATTCACATAAAGACACAGCGTTTAATGACGTTTGCACAGGACTGAAGTTTAACGCCCTTCTGTGAGTCAGGCTCTGTACAAGTATTTCACTTATTTAATCAGTTCTACTCTATTCACTCGTTTAATATATAGCTAAATGTCCAAGGCAAGTCTGACTGTTTTCTGACAATGCTGTAGGAACCTTTCCTGCTCCAGACCCACTGGACCATTCTTGCGATCAGCAGTGGGAACTGCTGATGAGAGGTGAAGTCTACAGAGGGAGCTGTGTGGCTGGCAGCACAAGAAGGAAGTGACCAGCTGGACTGGGTCCAGAGGAGGGACACAAAAATGATCAGAGGGCTGGAGCACCTCTCCAATGAGGAAAGGCTGAGAGAGTTGTGGTTGTTCAGCCTGGAGAAGAGAAGACTCTGGGGACATCATATTGTGGTCTTTCAGTACTTAAATGTGGAAAAACAGTAATTAAAGATGGAGGGAACGTTTTTAGCAGGGCATGTTATAGTAAGACAAAGAGTTTAGACTGTTAAAGGTTTAGACTATTAAACTAAAAGAGAGTAGGCTTGGACTAGATATAAGACAATTTTTTTTTACAATTATGGCAGTAAAACGCTAGGTCAGGTTGCCCAGATTGGTAGTGAGTGACCCAACCCTATGACATTCAAGGTCAGGTTGGATGGGCCTCTGAGCAATCTGATCTTGCTGAAGACGTCCCTGCCTATTGCAGAGGGGCTGGACTGGGTGATCTTTAAAGGTCCCTTCCAAGCCAAACTATTCTATAATTCTATGCTTCTATGGTAAAATGGGGTTTGCCCTAAAACTATTGCTTCAGCAGAGAATTACTTTTTTACACACTGGAATTTCCTCAGATGTCGTCTACTCAGACTGCAAAAGAGGACCAAAGCACTACAGTGGGTTTAGAAGACACAACATGAGCGCTTGCTCAACACAGCACAGCTTAAACAAAGCAGTCAAATTTTTGTCAGTGTTCCTTTGCCAAGACCCCAACTCCGATACCTGTGGCATCAGATCTCCTAATTCACCCTTGATAAAGCAGTATCTGCTGCATTAGAAGCCAGTACCAAACAGACAAGGCAAATTCCTGTTGTCCTACACAAATCAAATATGACCTTCAGTTCCTGATAATTGTCTGTGTCCCCATAAACTCTCATGAGAAGTTCTAGTATAGAAAGACACTTAGACTTGCTCGCTCATCAGTATTGTTCCTATGACTTCTCCTCTGTGTGGACAAACAAAAGGAGCAGAAACTACAGCTAGTTCCTAAAATTTTGAGCTGTAGTAGTGCCCCATCAGTACTTACCCATCTTCCTGATTTAAGTCTTTTAGTAGAGGAGAGAATGGATAAAGGGAGGAGACTAAATGGGAAGGTGATGTCCTTTTGGCCAGAGATCTGCACTTGAGGTAATCCTGACTTTCTCTAACTCATCTATAGGTAAGTATCTAAACTGGACCAAATAAATCATGTTCTAGAAAAGGCTATTTTTCTGTACTGCATGCAAAGTTTGTGTATACAATTAGTTTAGATCCAGACAACTGCATAACAGAAACCAGAATTTCTTCACAAGAAAGTGTGATCAAACAGTCCTATTCTCCCTAGGAAACGAGGCCCTGCATTGGCATATGCACTGTAAATCCTGGACCTCAGCAAGAAGTGTTACTCAGTTAACCATAAAAAAAGACTGAAGAACAAATCCCACTATGTGGGCATTAAATGGACATTAAAACAGGATATATATACATGCCTTGCTGGAGTTTTCACTAACAACGTTTAATGGTTTTTTGTGTCTCCATGATATTGTTAATATACTTCTGTGTTTCTGTATTTTAATTTTTCTGATTTTTAGCTTCAGCTCTCAACCAAGCAAGACCTTTTGTTTCCCTGAATTCGGGGCGGGGGGGGGGGGAAGTGAATGCAAGCAATGAGATGAAGTAATTATGTTTCCCTACAATACATTCTCCCTTGAGGGACCAATATGCCCACTCTTATGAAATATCAAATCACAGTAACATTTATCTGTAGGAACTGAAGTCCTACAGCATCAGTCCTCGCTTCAGAAATCAATAAGAAACTATGATGTTTAATATTTTATTGTTTTTTTCAAGTAGTGACTTTCTCAGCTTTGAATGAGTTCCTAGCTTTTAGTAAGTCACAAAATCCAGATAAGCCAAGACAGGATTTAAAGCATTATTTTAGTCTCTGGTTCCACAGCCTTCATATAAGCTGCAGTAGAGAGAAATAGTTTATCAAGGTCCTGCCTAGTAGATGACAAATAAGGCTTCCGGTTCTTACCAATTCTTACCTCTTCAAAATATCCTTCCTCTTCAAAATATGTTTACTGAAAGAAAGAGCTTGCTAGGTGTTTGAAGTCTGTTGTTAAAAGGATCAAAAACTAATTAACTTGCTAAAGGCTCACTCACTGTTAAAGTTAATGAGATTTACTGTTCCATCAACTAAGTACCAGCATGCCACTTATTCTGCATGACAGATTAAGGTTTTGGTCTGTATTCGGAATAAACTCAGTTAGATTTAGTGTTTAGTCGTAACAAATTGCGGTGAAGTAAATAAAAAATCCATAACCTAAAGGGTATAAAACTGAGTTTCTTCCTCAATTTCTAACTGAGAAACACCAAAACAGAGAATATGTATTCTATGCCAACAGAAGCCATGTAATTCCTTGATCCATGGTCCACATTCCTCCATGAAGGCTACATCAGTCAAGTCAATCATCGTGTTACGGGCCCCTGTCTTTCTGGTGTGCAAAGCATAGTTTATTTGGGTGCCAGTTGTGGATACCAGATTTTCAACTGTTTGCTGATCTGTGTTCTCTGATCTGCAGTCTTCAGAAATCCCTTGGTTGCTAATCTTCCACTAAACCACCACCAACTTCTCTCCCCCATGCCACACAGAAATTACTTTATAGTCTGTTCTCACCCATCTCACTAAGGTTTATGTACACAGCCCCAAGTCTGCTTTCTTTCTAAGTTCAAGATCCCAGAGCTAATAATAAAATCTTTAAGCCTGAAATCAAAAGTTAATGAAGAATCATTTACTGATCAGTTATAAAAGATAGAAAATTAGGATCAAGAGAACTATGAGCATGGACAAAATAATCAATTTCTATGTTTTTTCTTCTTTTTCTTTCATCTTTTTGGATTGATCTGTCCTATTTCAAGTTTCATCTTGCTCTCCTTGCACACCAATTAACTGCTGTTTCCACCCAAATCCACTGCTGCTGTCTATCTCCTTTAGTAGTTTCTCCTTTGTTTTCAGTCCATGCTTCTGACTTCTCTTCTGCTTATTTTCTCTACCTTTCTGGTAGTTTGCAGATCCTTGAGACAAATTTTAATTATATTTAAATTGAGATTGATATAGAAAAACACTGATGTGTAAGGGTCAGGTGTTTTGCCATCCTGGCACAGGAGTCTCTATTTACTAAGCTCCTATGTTAACAAAATACATTTCTTATGTGACTTTTATTTTTTTTTATAAATTCCTCTATAGAACAAAAGAACACAGCACGATACTTTTCTGTAATTTCTTTAATTAGCATCTCACTGTTGTGTGAATGCACTTCATTCTTTTAATGATAATGTTGCTCCTTGACTTCCATGAACAGAAGGTAAACAAATTACCTGAAGGTCTCTGGTGTTGTTGTAAAGGTCTGGTTTTTTCCCAGAACCTAGATCTTTGCTTCAATTAAACAACATTCAAGGTTTTGACTTCTATACAAGATTGTAAAAAGTAAACATGAATTGCTGCCATGACGACAACTTAGATATTTATTTTTTTGTAATCAATTAGCAGCTTGTGGTATTAGGGGCTTTCAGAAACCACAGAAATCATTTACAGGAGTGAAAAGTATTTTTCCTTTTCAACAATACCTCATTTTATAAGCTCATTCTAGACACACAAAAAAACCACAAACCATGTGTACATTTAGAGGAACATGCCATTTCTCCTCTCTATTCCCTAAAATAAAGAGAAACATCCAAATGACAACATTAACTTAATTTTCCCCATATTCACTCTGTAAAGTTATTTTGAACAATCTGAAAAATGTAAATGATGTAGGACAGAAATACAGTCCTCAGGCTGGGTAATATCCATTTGAGTGTTGTCAGAGCCACCAGAAGAGAAAAAAACACCCAAAAGCCCCCTCCAAAACAGAGGAAAAAAAGAAAGAAATTCAGAGAGAAAAACAACGAGGGGGAAATAATAGCTAGAAATACTTGCTTTTCTCTGGTTTTGAACTTTCAGATCACTCCTGCCTCTCTTCCCTTCAAACGAGGCTGGCATGGTGTCCCTTAGGCTAATTTGGGGCAATCTGACCAACCTACAGGTGTCACAACACAACACGGCACGTCCAGCTCGCAGGGCCGCACGGGAAGATGGCAGTGATAGCCTGGCTAACAGGGAGAAGGGCAAAACCATCAAAATGTCAACTAATTTACAACTCATTTGCTACTTACTAAGCCTGTCCTTTACATACTTTTTTTTTTCTTTTTCACTGAAATACCACCTTCATCTGAGGACACCCACAATAAGCATGGATACATCTTCCAGCTTCCTGAACATGGCCTCAAGGGCAAGTCCCCAGGGTCTGACATGCACATCAATTAGTGTATGGCTGTGCAGCCTTCTCCGATTGCCTTCGTCGCTGCCACAGCTGGAGCATCCATGGTACATTTAGAGCCTAATTTGCTATTAGCTAAGTTCGTATAATGCAAGCAGATCCAGACAAAATTTTCTCTTTTTTTTCCTTATATAGGAAGAAGTTGTTTCTGTGGTTGCCCCATGGATGTTTTCATCCATTCCAATTCAAATAGCTGAACCCCTGATGAACGCTCCTTGTTTGTGCTCCTGTGTACATTTGCTACCCTTTCAGACCAAAACATCTGTTCAGCATGTTTCCCTGCACCATTCACACGGTGGATTGCAGGCTTCTGTGAGTGACTGAAAGCCAAAATCCTCATCAGGAGCTAACCCTGCCTCTCAAATGATAACACATGCCACAGGTAGTACCAGTGAATTATGATACATCCAATGGCTCCATGCACTTAATTAACATGCAATTGCAAATTGCTGGAAATCATAATTATAAGCATGGAATAAGCTCTCCAGGCTTTGTGACTACAACTGCTTCCTGGGAAGCTGCTTGGGTTGGATTTCCAAGATTTGTGATTCTGAAGATGAAACTGTGGTGATACTACACAAGTGTAAAAAGAGCCTGGATGCCATCCTCCAACTGAAAAGAAGGACATGAGGGGTCTACTTGTCTTGGTGCTTTAAAAATCCCTTTCTCTAACTTCTTGCATATGTGACTGTTTTATCTTGGTAAATGGCTTTTAGCAGTTCCTTTTAGCCTCTGCAGGTGAACTCTCTTCTATGAAAATCTCCTGAAAACAACGTGTAGGGGATTGAAAAATAAAATCCATATTACCTGATCTAGTGGAAGGTGTCCCTGCCCATGGTGATGGGAGATTGGAACTAGATGACCTTTAAGGTCTCTTCCAACCCAAACTATTCTATGACATATTGTATGACTTTGGCAGCTTACTAAGAAGATATCTGAGCTATCATTTTCAGTCTTCTAAATTCATTTCAAATGGTTGATTTCATATAAATCCATACCAAAAAAACCTCCCAAAAAGTCCAAAGATGTTGTCGTAAAAGTGCCTTGAGCCAGACCTACACATAATAAGTACATTCAAGTCAAGCCAACAAGAGAAGAAAATCTGATCTGTTGTAATTGGCATTGTCTTTATTAATCAATAGGGAAGGATATGAGAGAATGCTTCCTTTGGTTCTGCCAGTGACAGAATTGATCTCTGATTGGCAGGACTTTGCATCTTTGCTTCTCAACTGATAGGAGAAAACATAATTCTGGAAAACCTATTGAGCATAGGGAGGCTACACAGGCATTACAAAAAGTAATTCACAAGGCAGATGGGCAAGAAGGAGCTAAACTGTGAAGAAATTTAAAAGGATTATACATTTTCCTTTGCTGCAAAAGAGGAAATAACACCAAAGGCACTGAAAGAAAGGAATCCTCCACTCCACTGGGGCAGAGCCTATTTTCCAGCAGGTACAGAGGAAGCCCACACCCCTAGCTTAGACTAGGCAACGTCCTATTATAAAGCCTAATGTAAGGAAAATGAATCATGCAAATGGTTTTGGTTTTTTTCATTTTGTATTTAGCATTTAAGAGATAGCAAAAACTTAGTGACCTCAAGGATAGCTTAGGGGTAATGTTGTAAAAATGAACCTGTTACTGGCATGTCCTGTGTCAGGGATTTATACTTTCTTGCATGCTGCTCTCAGATGTGTTGCAGAGGCAATAGATATACCACACTCAGACTCCACGACATAGCAATGGTTCAGCAGGAGCACAAGTACTGACATAGGTGGCGTATCAGGATTAATTTTGAAAAACTGTGAAAAATTGAAAAGTGTCTGTAATCTTCCTCTCTGTCAGGTTGAGTGTCCTACCTTCAGTGTGCTGTGGGTTGCTGTGAAATGCTTCCTCACAAAACTGCTCATGCGACTCAGAAAGCAGCTACAGACATTTTCTAGGCAATTGCCAAGCCCTTGCCAATGGAATTTATTTACTGATCACAAAAGTTTTCCAATGGCTTTTATTGTAGTGCTCCACTTTTATCGTTGCCATTACAGCTGCAGATAAAAAAAATAGCTTGGGAAAATATCAGAGCCAGACTTTTGTGTAGATGTTGTAATGATTTTCACTGCATATTAAAAAAAGTTTAACTTCAATACTGTTTAAACTTTGCATTTCTATGTATATCCTTTTTACCAGCATTTTCCCTTGCATTAAGTGACTTACAAAGTTAGCATGACTACTACTACATTTTTTAATTCATCACATAGGAGACTTCCACAGATGAAGAAATCCTCCTAGCACATGTTGATATACACATCGCTCCATGCAAACACTCTGCTTATAGCAGACAAATGAAACTTGCTTTCATCAACACTTATCACCTTCTCCACTCACCAGTCTGATCCTTACTGAAAAAAATCAAAAAGATACCAGAAAACTTTCCTAAGATTAGACACAATTTGAAAAGATGGGAGTTTGCACAAAGAGCTTCTAATTATACAGTTATTTACTATCATTAATCTAATGGTATACAATGGAATGGAATTCTGTAACTTGCAAGCTGACCAATGGTTGTCAGTAAAGAAAAGATTAGCAGTATAATGTTTGTGTGAACATACATGGGTATCAGAGAGAGCAGAAACAAATGTACAACAGTTTTTTCTAGGCATTGAGGCCACTGAAAATACATTCTGTTGAAAGCAGTAGCAGAACACAAGTAGGAACAATGTCCAAGTCACTGCACAGGAGTAACTTGATACACAGAGATCTCAATGGAACTGTGGGAAGAAAAGCTCCCCTGCTGAACTGAACATAGCTCACAGCTAAATAATAAATCAGAGCATGTAGTCAAGCATCCTGCAAAAGCACATCTTGTTCCCATATCTCTGCCACTTTTTTGTCCTTCCTGGAAATTCTAATCCACGGCCAATAGTTGATGCAGATGTAGTTGCAGCTGAGACTACAATGAAAATGTCTTAATAGGAGTATTTCATTTAAACAGCATAACCAAGAATTTTACTAATAATTCATGAAAATATTCAGAGTGTTACTAAATATTGAGACCAAAAAAAACCCAAAAAACCACCAAAAACCAAAAACCACCAACAAAAAAACCAACGAAAACCAACTAAAAAGAACCCAGAGAAAGCCAAGCACAGTACTGTGTTGTGATGAAGCGAAGGGAAGCACAATGTTGATGAGCATTTTTATTACAATTTATGCAAGCCTCCAAAGCTCAAACCTGCTCTAAATGATGTGAGTGTGTCACAGCAGAAAGCCTGAGAGAGTTCAAGAAGCGTTTGGACAATACTCTCAGGCACATGGAGTGACTCTTGGGGATGGTCCTGTGCAGGGTCAGCAGTTGGACTCGATGATCCTTGTGGGTCCCTTCCAACTCAAATTATCCTGTGATTCTGTGATTTTGTGATATAGATATAAAAATTCTGAACCACTTGTTCAGTTTAGATCCAGACAACCTGACAAGGCTACAGTAGCACTAGTCCCATTCCCTATAAACTCCTTCAATATCACAGTAGAAAACCCGACTGCATCAAGGACATATGTCATATGCACATTCCTCCCATATCCTGAGAGGAATTTTGTACTAATAGGGAAGGCAATTCTGAATAGGACCAATATTTATATACAAAACATCCTCACCTACTTTCAAGATCATCAAGTTGAAAAATACGAGGTCCTTAACACTAAGACCAAAGTTGTTTCCTACATGAAGAGATTTTGCAGCAGCTTAAAGCAAATTTTGTAACAATAGCTAAAAAAGGTGGATATGCATAAAGTATTCCTAAGCAAGAAATACTCAAATTGTAGGCAGACATACATGGTTAGAAATATTGTGCCCATTTAACACAAGATTTCAGTGAGAAACTAGTAGAAGCTCTAAGTCTAGGAAAAACCAGATGACGGACTGTTTTTTTGCACCACATGAACAAAATTGCATTTCGTGCTTCCTTTGTGCTTATTATTATATTCACTACTACAATATTTTTCGCTTTTCTTTTTTATTTCAAGTCATACCATAGACTTGGATTCATGGAAAAAAATATCAGTAATACTATTACGTGCTTAATACTAAATCCATACTTTATTCAGAACAAAATCAGGAACACAGCCTGCAGCCATAAGCTTTGCCTACAATACAGAAGTAATTACCTATGCAAATATGTATCTTACATGAATCTATTGCAAATACAGAAAGCCCTTTTATGAAATATTAGAACAGTATAAGAACAGTTAAAAGAATAATGGGCTTCATTAAAAGGTTAAAACCATGACATCAAAAAGCTAGAGCACCTTACAGTAGTACCTATGCTCCATTCTCCCAGCTACAAGGGCACATGGTTATAGTTATGCTATAACTACAACCACAGTTTATACTTTACAACATTAATTTTTCCTCATTTTCCTCCTCTGTCCATGTCCTCTTTACTATGTTCTTAGCAAATGAAAAAGTTGGCTGTAGCAAGCATTGGCTTTAGAAAATGAAAGCCTAAAAATAAGATACATATTGAAGAGCTGGGGTTGTAATATACAGAGTAGAGAGAAAATATATGGAATAATCAGAAGGTTTAGAAAACAATAACTGAGAGCAAAACTACACCATCTGGATTTCTACTTAAGAAGAAAAAACAGCAATATATTCTTAATAAAAACTTTTTCAGATTATAGCCTCAAATTTGAAGTTATTATACTTTCAATAAATGCACATATTTTTACCTATTATCTTACATTTAGATATGATGCCATCTTTTACATGGAATTGAAGCCCATGAAATGTGTCATGAGATGAAATTTTGTTCCTAGAATTGAAAAATGCCATGAACTAGTCCTTCGACTTCCATTCCCCTCCATCGGTTATGAAAGGAATATCCTTAAGATGCAAGCAGACTTTGAGGGAAAAAAAAAAAGGATAGTTGAGGAGCCGGAAGGGAAAGATAGCTCTGCTGAGCTGGTGGGAAGTCCGGCATGTCATTAATCTATGGAAGAGAAGAGGGATTGGAAATGCTGAGCAAGTGTCTGGTGGGGCCGCACGGTTTACACACGTCAGTATGTTCTATGTTGCTAAAGGCTGATTCTATTTGAAATCGACCTGAAAATACTCACCCCTAGGATTTCAACTCAATCTGCTTTTATCACCTTGGGAACAGGTAAACATGCTCCTGCGGCATTTTCTGTTCATTCACATTATTTTTTTTAAAGACCTGTTTAAACATAAATACATCCTGACAACTCCAGAATACATGCAACACTTTACAAAAAAAACAAAAAAAAGAAAAAAGAGGGGGGAGAAAAAAAAAAAAAGTGGCAGAACAAACGTCAAGGGGGATTGCTCACTGCCTGCTCAGCAATGGGAGCATCAGAGCCGCCCACTCCCGCACCATCCGCCCAAACACATCCAGCACAAACAAAATCACTGCTCCACGGTCTCTGACTCAGACAGGGTACTTGGGGAATAGCCGCTGAATTTAGCAGCAGAGCCTGTCTGTTTAGTACTTTACACTGGACTGAGCATTAGTGAGTCACTTCTGCTGTAACACAAACCAACTTGGAGACGGCATAAAGAGCAAAGGAGCAGGAACATGACCATTGCCAGCGTGCAAGTAGCAACTGAAGCTGAAGGATTATGTAAGGTTTTTCTGTACAAGAGGGCAAGACCTAAAGGATCTTCTTGACCTTTTCAGTTTTGGCAAATGTTCCCTGCTAGCTTCTTGGTGGGGGGAAAAATCACCTTCATAATGAAGGTGCAACCTACTGACACCTGTAATAGGTTGCACCACAGATATAAATATTCTTGAAACATAACCATGGATGAATTTCAGGTTTGTTAATTAAATGTAAAGAAAGATATATTTTTCCTTAGAAATGTCAGCTGGATGTAATGAAGATGTTAATGGAAGAATCCAGAGGGGAACACCATGGTCACATCCTCACAGGACCCTCCAAACACTGTACCAACCATGGATCTCCAGGACCAAACCCAGGTGCCCTCACTCTTCACACTGCTCTTGTAAGCCCACCACTGCACAGAAACATTTTCCCTATACTAATTCAACAGGACATAAATCAACAACTTTGTATCTTTGGTCTGAGGATAATTTCAGAATTCATGGAGTCAGGAGAGTGCAAAGTACACACTCTGTTGTTCCTTTTTGTTCTAATACTTAAAAGGAAAAAAAAATCTAATTACTTCATCATTTATTTTAACACCACATGAAAAGAAGCAATATGTGAACAATTAGAATTTTCATAATTATACCTGTCATATTTGCATAGAACCAAATTTATTGCCTAGGGGCAGTTTTAATTACAATCAAGTGGAGGGTGATTGAAGTTTTAATAAGAAATAGTGAATTGAAAATAAATTAAATCCCCAAACAATTCTATAAAAAGGCAGTATTTGTCTCAGGGTGTAGTGAACCTAACGACTGGCAGAACTTCTCTTGTTATTAAAAAGGAAAAGCTTGAAATAGGTTAATGATGTCACTGTTAACTAAACATAGCCAAGGTAATAAAACCTCACACAATGTATTTCTTTCAGCTTGTAAGGAATGAAATGGACATCAACCAGAAGAGAAAAGAAAAGAAAAAG
>WBMZ01009563.1:0-64591 GCA_013400975.1 Atrichornis clamosus | reverse complement strand
CGGGCGGCGCCGCCGCGCTCCGGACGAGCGGCGCGGGGCGGTGGGGTAGCGGTGGCTGTGCGGCACCGGCGGAGAGCGGCGGGGGAGGTGAGCGGGGCCGGGCCGGAGGGGCGCCCGGCCGACGGGAGGGAACCGGCGCTCCGGGCGGGGGGACCGCGGGACCCAAAGTTTGGCTGTTGGCACCCCGGAGGCCGCTGGCGCAGGGTCGCTCCGGCGGCTCCTCGGAGTGCGCTGCCTGTTACCTGCTCCTACAAGTTTCCCAGCGCCGGGTGCGTGGGCGCTGTGCCGTGAGCGGGGCTTTTGGCGCGGTGAGTTTCTTCGGCGTGTTGGTTTTTTGAAAGCAGGGAGGGCTTTTCCCCCAGAAGAAGCGGGTTTCAAGGCTGGCAGTCCCCGTGCCCGGGCAGGGCCAGGTCGTAGCATCGCCGGCGCATCCCGGGAGGCGCGGGAGACGCTTCGCTCTCCCGGGTGCGGGAGAGGTGGCACTTCCCGAGCACTGGCTGCGCTGGAAGAGCTTGCGAACTGGAAGTTGCTCGCTTCATTCGTGTCTCCTGTCTGCTGTGTGAGAGAGCTTGCTGTTCGTCTACTAAATAAAAGTAATAAATCGTAATTCAGTTAGTAACTGAAATTTTCGTGGCATGTCGAGTGCCAGAGTGAGTAATGGGGGAGAAGCATCTACATCCATTGCCGTTTGGGGAGGAAGAGGTGATACTCTGATAGTGAAACAGTATTGGGATAGGGCTGGTGGCATCACATTGTGTGCTGGAGCGGGGAACTGGTTAGCTAAAACTGACCTCGTCTCACTTCTGAATAATATGGGAGCTGCTTCGTGTACTGAGTTCTGGGAAGATTTGGAGTATGCCTCAGGAGAGACTCTTTTGTCTCTTGGTTAAAATGGTGCTTAATATCTTGGCTCAATTCTGTGCAATGTAGGAGGATTTCCACAGAAAAATACTTTGGAGAAACAATTGTACTAACAAATAGGTGCTAAAATGGTAATTTTCCCTTAAAACTAGGGAATATCTGTTTATGGGTTAGAGACTGCAGTGTGATTTTTTTTTTTTTTTCTCTCCTCCTTTCTCATGCCTACATAGGATTCTGAGAGACGTGGTTTAGGTTTTGTGGTTGTAATCGCATTCTTGGGCAACTTCCTGAAAGAGAAACCCTGTAGACTGATTTTTTTTTTTTTTTTTTGAACTGCACTAAAAAATGACTTCTTCCTTCACTTTCTCTTGTGTGAGCATTTGGTAATGTCTCGTCCCCATCTTGCCACAGGAATTCATTAGAAACCTGATTTTGCAGGGACTATTCACAAAATGTACGTAGGTGTAAGCAGCTGTGCTGCTGTGTAGCTTCAAAAAATGGGAGAAGCTGCAGACATCCACGAGGAAAGTGAAAAGCAGCTGCATGCCTGCTCGGTGATCGGATGAGTCTTTGAAGCAAGAGGTGAAGACCAACACAAATAAAAAAGCAGAATGATTAAGTAGATTAATTCAACTATATATGAGATATACTAACTTGGAATTTTAGCTTTTTGTGGGGTGTGATTAAGCTCAGGAGACTTGCAGCTGTTTGGCACAGGAGTAAACTTTGTGTGATGAATACTAGTCCACAGCTTTTTACAATTATAGACAAGTTACATATATGTCAGACAACCTGTAAGCAAATTTGGTCAGTGCTTTTGAGGTGCTGAAAAGCAGCTTATCTGGGCATTAGTGTTTTATCCACTCGCCAGGTATCAGGGTGAAAGAAGAATTCCTCTTTGCTTTGATTGGTGATATGGCCATCATTATAGTCACACACACATATATATCTATATATAGCTTTGTGTATCTCATGTGGGAGGCAATAGAAACTCATGTCAGTACAAAAAAGAAAACAAACCTGCAGTGGATTTTTGTCTCAAGGTGTATACAGAAGTGTTGAAGCTTCTGTTTGGTGTTGTCATTGACAACCAGGAGAATAGCATGTCTTAGTGGCATGTGGAGACTTTTAGTCTGGGTCTCTAAAGCACACAGCCAGAAACGTGTTCCAGTCCTAGAGCTTCTTACCAGCATACTGTTAGGCAGAAAAACATCAAGCAGGGAGCCCATAAGTTGCACCAGGCATTTTTAGACTGGATTGAAGTGAGTGTGTGTGTGTGTATAAATACATAAAAATAACCATCTCACTTCTAGGAATTACAGTGGAGATGCTTATAAATTGCATGCACCCACAGCAAGGGATCACTTCAGAGGGAGCTTTGGCTAGAGATTTGTGTTGCTACTGTGATGGTGAACTCAGCATCTACCTGGCTCATGCAGCTGGTTGTGGCTTTTGATTCTTGATAGGCAGCTACTGTGCTCATGCTTGAAAAAGCTGAGGCTCAGTGGAAGGTTTTTCTTGGTAGCTGGGGTTGGGGTTGCCTGGGCTGCTTGAATTGCTTAATCACAAGTATGCATGAAAGGGCATGCTTTTGTAATACTAATTAGGGGAAATTTGTTCTAATCATCCAGACGATTCCAGTCAACTTGGTTTGTTAACTGAATTCTACTATTTTCTAGGGTCAAAGGTTTTTTACATGAAAAGACAGGGAAAAGATGGATTAATCATCGCTAATCTGTAAAGTGTTGCTAGATACAGTCATCTTTATATGCCTCTGGGCATCTTCCCAATCACCTGTGACATGCCTTACACATCATGTTTTACAGCAAAGTGCTAGCCTGTAAGTACCATGTAATTCAGTGCCACTATACTAGCCATAAACATCTTTGGAGTAAATGGAGTCATAAAAAGAATTCCCTCTTTTTAGCTTTGAAGAACAAGTAGCAGTAGCATGGAGTAGGCAATCACCTACATATGACTTTAAAGATTTAGAGCGTAAATTAGAGACCTAAGAAAATATAAGAAGGTTTTCTATTATTATTAAAGGAGATAGTTTCTCTGTAAAAATATGAGAAAGCTGTATTTGTGTAACAATGTATGTGTTTGGGTATATCTCCCCTGTGATGGTTAAAGTGGTGGGGTGAAAGGAGAGCAAGTAAAGATGAAAATAAAGGTGGTAGCATTCTACAACTGTAGCTACACAAATGTTTAGGCTGGCATGCGATGGGAAAAAAAAGCTGTCCTGTGTTCTGCTTTTTCCTGTCTCTCTTCAGCCAGTTGACTTACGTGAATACTTCTGCAAGCAGAGATGAGGTCTGCTGAAGTGAGACTCGGTGATCATGGGCAGGAAAAGATGGGGCAGTTTTAGTCGCAATGCTAGTGTAAGCCATAGGTGTTTGAGTTGTTTGACATGGCCTTGAAATATACTTAAATGCTAACTGAAATGCTTTCTTTATCTGTTAGCACCTCTTCTTGAGCAGTGTCTGTGGGAAAACATGCATTTTGGCAGCTGCTGTATCTTGTCTGTGATCTGTTGTTCACCTTTAAGAGTGAGAAAGATGTTTTTTCCCTTACTTTCAGTCTGAAATCAGAAGGTGCCTTATGCTGGGGTCTGAGAATTATACCAAAAAGCAGTTTAAGTATGAAAGCGTATTCACCTTGTGGAACTATCTCACCATGGTGGAAATGTCAGTTTTGTTGGCCATGCTCAGCAACATGATGTAAAATGTGGGCTTCAGGCAGTCTCCTGTTGTCTTCCTGGGCTTTAGAAACAGTGGCCTGAAGTTGTCTTTAGTATTGTGGGACCATGAAAGCAATTGTGGAAGGCATCAAGACTGATTGCCGGTGAATTCTGAACTTAAAATGCCTGTTTAAGCCTGTGTATATGTAGTGGCCTTGGCATGCAGGTAGGTTTTTTTGTAAGAAATATTAGTTGCCAAGAGACTGTAAGCTACAGTTGTAAATCCCACTGGAGTCTCCAGAAGCACTGGTGAGAAATGCTGGTACATTCTGGCTCTCTTAGTTTGACTGATATACAGGTGATATGAATTTATATTCATCAGCAATGTAGCTTTGACCAAGCCTTGTTTTTCACTGGAATGCCTTCTGTGCTATGTAGCAATTTGCACTTGGAACTGCTGTTCTGCAGAAGGGCATTTTGTGGAATTCAGTGGTGTTTTCTCCCTGCTTCTGTGATGGCTCTGTCACCTGGTGTGAATAGCACGCTTCTGCTGGCCAAAGGCTGAGTGGGGTTTGGGGTTTCTTGTTTTAATGGGAGAGGGGCAGTTTCTCATTGGCTCTGACAGGTTGCAGGTACAAAACCCAGAGGAGAACTGAACATAGCTCACTTTTCCTCTTCCATTCTGTTACCGTCTTACTCTACATCCCTAAGCAATCCAAGAAACAGTAGGTAGAGGTTGCTGTGTTATCTGTTAGCTATATGTCTCCATCTTGCTATATACCCTCCTCTTCCAGTAAGAGTAGTTCGTGTTGCTTTCTCAGCAATGGAACAAGCTGAGGTCCCCAGCTGCTCTGGCAGCTCAGTTGAGAGGCTCCTTTCCCAGCTAATTGCCTACTTCCTCTGCAGAGGTTCGTCATCTGCGTTACAGAAATAGTGATGGACTCTGCGGAGGCTTCTCAGCCAGCACAGCTCACAACTCAGCCTACAAACTTTCAAGCTGAACTGAATCAGACAGTTTAATGTACCAGGTCACGACCTACTCTTGCAGAATTCTTTTGCGTAGTTCATACTCGGTTGTCCCATTTTTTTTCTATGGAAATTTAAGTCTTGCCTTCCCAGAAAACTGTAGTAAAGCCAGTGGGATCAGTCAGAAGTGAAGTCAGCTTAAAGAAAAGTGTGCTTTCTTAAATACAGGTCTTTAAATAGCTGGTAATTCTCTTATTAACTGGTTAATGTAAGTCTTCTTGCAGATGACTGAGGAGGTGTCTACCTGGGCATACAGATAGGGTTCCCAGAACAATGCTTCATCCCTACATCCTTACAATATCTGTGACTTCTACTGCTTTTGTGACTGGCTAGTTTTGCTTCTGAAGCATTCTGGGGGGAAAAGATGAATATAAGTAAATATATGCTGTAAAGAGAAATGTGAATATCCTTATCCTTTTCGGGTAACCTCCTAGCTAGTGCTGAAACGGCTGAGAAAAGGCCACTAAAAAGTAGTATCTCATTTTCCTGTGAGCCTAAGTCTGTTTCAGTGATGCTGTCCTGAATACAGAAAATCAATACGCTTTTTTTCATCTTAAATGTT
The DNA here is from genome assembly GCA_013400975.1 of Atrichornis clamosus. Taxonomy (NCBI): domain Eukaryota; kingdom Metazoa; phylum Chordata; class Aves; order Passeriformes; family Menuridae; genus Atrichornis; species Atrichornis clamosus. Next base: position 59,462 of record WBMZ01009563.1, on the reverse strand, counting down.
AATAACTTGGCTACATTACACTTTAAGGGTTACATTTTTGTATCTAGTTTTTCAGATGAGAAGAAGGTTTCTAAATTAGCTTGCAAATAGGAAGTGGTTGATTGCTAGTTGTACAGTATGATTAATAAATAAATAAAAGGGTAGTCACCTCTTACTCCTCAGATCTCCAACCACAAGTGCAGTAAATTGGCAGAACAGTGGTCCTGATCTTTCCAAGTGTTTTGTCAGTCAGTAGCATTTCCTAGGTACAAATGCTTAAAAGTAGCAGGTCTTGGCTATCAATGACAAGGTAAGTAAGTACAGGTTTTTATAAAATTTCTTGTTATGAATAGGAGTTCAAATTTATTTTTATAGTGAAATGACTGATGCAAATTGAATGACTGTGCAAATTTTAGAGAACTGTTAACACTGTTATTGCCATAGACTTTCCTCTTAGGAGGAAGGATAAGTAAAAACTTAATAATATTGAATTACTTGCATTATTTTAAGTTTCATAAAGTCCTCTTGGGAGACCAACTCCCTGTCTTCTGTTACCATCTGGACATCTCTAACCCTAGCATGCATTGGCTTTGGTCAGACGTTATGTGGCTGATACATCCTGCCACCTTGCTTAGCTTCCCAGGAATAACAGTAATGTATAGAATATAAAAAATAAAGTAATACAAAAAAATGTTATGGCTACACAGAAAATCTAATTTTCAGTTGTGCCGTAAACCTCAACTGAACCATTGAGTGTGGGCTGATGGGAACTGGGCTTTGTAGCACATTGTTTAGTAGGAAATACAAGTAGCTCTTCTGTAGAGTAACCTAAACCTAAAAAGTAGAACCTGAAGGCAAACAGTCACTTTTATCTTCTACTCTGTAGTAACTTGCACGTCAAAGCTCTACTGAAATTTTCACAATTGGCTTGAGGACTCAGTTCTATACCTTTAGTTTTCTTTACTTCTTGCACAGATTTTTTTTTTTCTTTGCTTGACAGTTCTTTAAGTCCAAGCATTACAGATATTGGTATCTTAACGCTTCTGGAGGAGGATGTGTACCGGAAAGTTCTTGGCTTTCAGTCTTCTCCAAGCACAGCTTTCCACAGAGTTTCCAAGTGGCCATGGAGCCATCTCCACGAGGCTATTTCTACTCTCCCAGCTTGGTAGGTGCAAGAGGGCAGGGCATGTGTCACTGACCAGCAGGTTAAAATTTACCTGGGGAGAGGAGAACCGGATTTGTTTGTGCTGCAGGGATGTAGTGGTGTGAGTGTCTTGGTATCGGGTAATACCAAGATACCTGCAGCAAGTGGAAATGAGAAAGGATACTGGGTTTCCCTTTAATATTTTTTAAGAAAGAAAAGGTGGTAAAATCCTGCAGCAGAGGTGGGACTTAGGGTAAAGGTGGTAGTGAGATACCTGATAAGACACCAGCCATTGTTAATCCAGCATTTTGTGAACTATTTACTTCCTAAATCTCTACTTACACAGCCCATTACCAAACAGGTAATACCCTGTACCTTATAAATGGGAACTTGCAATGCTGTGGGCTTGTCTTTGGCTCCTAATGAGCCTGTGGTTGCATAGTGAGCATTGTTAGTGTACAGTAAATGTGGGAACTGTGGTTCCATGAGGTTTTTCTTCCACAAAAAAATGAAAAACGGGAGCCTGAGTTTAGGCGCATGCTACGATTGTTAAACCACTGTTCCCTCTACTGGGGTGAATCCAGAGCAAGAGGGTACAGCCTCCCCACCATGTTGTGAAATACAGCTGTGCTGCGTCTTTTGGGGAAACTGGTTCTGCAGCATTAGTCTTGATGAGCTGACTGCCCCATGCTTGCTTCTTCATTATGTTAAAATAACCACATTGCATAAAGAACTTAAGATCAAGAAAACCACTTCTTTAATAAAGGTACACCAGTGAATTAAAAACATAATTCTCTTTAATCTTCCTGATACTCTAAGACTTGATAATAAATCTTAGAGAATTCTGTGCAAACTCGACTTTAAATACAAGAATAAATAATACATAGAAACTTTAACAATAGTTCTTGAGCCTACAGTAACCAGAGAATACAGATACAATTTGAAAATCGTGGTAGAACTGTGCAGTCCCAGAATAGTGTCCATAAGCTCCTTGCCCTATCATAGCAGCAAACTGTATTTGCTTCATGAAGTAGAGCTAAAGTTGGCTTTTAAAATTACATCTAAATGAGGAATGGAAGTAAAAGCAAATGATACATAAATGCCTGTCTATGTTCTTGAAACTCTGAACAGTGTCTGTGTAGTTGTGGTACAGTCTCAATTCAGTGGCGAAGTAAAAAACTCTGGTCAGCTTTGCATGATGTGAAATCTTTGTAATGAACTACAGTGAACCACCATGAAATGCTGCAGGAGACAGATACTGGTGAGAAAAATCAGTCTGGCTTATGAACTGGAGACCCTGGTCATGAGGCTATAGAAAGTTTTAAATGGAGCTTGTCTCTTGGCACTTCATATTTAACAGAGACTCCCAAAAAGTGGTGGTGGTCAAGATTCTTCATAAAGAAGCACTAAATTCCTTCTACTCTTTTGAGAGCAGTTCTTGGACAAAGAGATGGTTCCTGTGTGGGACCAGCTGGTTTTACAAGATGGTGCTCTGCAGGGAAATTCCCACTTGGCAGGGGAGGCTGGTTGGACACAGCTGAACAGGCTTTCCAGAATTCAGTAAAAACTGAGAGAAATAGGGATAGCAGAGAAAGGATTAAGTTTGGGAGAGGAAATCTTTAGAAGCAGTACCATAGGTTTCACAGTTATGTGCAATGCTGGCTGTAGTGCCTGACGTTAGACCAATATCTTAACATACAAAATTATTCTATTTTAGAAAAAATCACTTCCAATTTATCTCTGTGTACAAGTTTTGTTTCATGTTGACAGTAACTTACTCCTCTGCAGAGCAATAGAAGAAGTACTGAGCTCTTAAAAAACTAGCAATCTTCCTTTCTTGGTAATGCTCTGCATATGCTAAACTTTCCAGGTATTGAGTAATAATGGAAAGAGTTGTGAGATGTAAAGGGAGAGCCAACATTCAGGATGTACCAGAAAACCTGGAGGAAGATGAAATGTTTCAGAGATCTGTTGTGTGGAAGAAGCTGTTACTGAACTCGCCTGCATTCAGGATCAGGAGAGGATACTGAAGCTGAAGGCTTTGGTGTGTAAGAGGCTTAGGCAGAAGGGAAGTTTGGAACACCTGTGAGGGCGGGAGAATTCTACTGAAAAGCTCGAATGTTTTTACATGCTGGCAAGTGGGCATCAGCTGAGAAACAAGATCCAGCATGTGACCTCACTGCAACCAGAGGGTCTCATTGCTTGGAAGAAACAATTGCTGTCTGTTCAGCCAGCTCCTTTAATGACTGTTAACAAGTTTGGTTGAGTATTTATTCAGTCCTGCTGGAGAGAGTTGGTTAAATGCCTGAAGTGAAGCTGCTTTCTTTCAGCTCACGTGTCAATTGAAATAAGACTTTTATATTAGTAGCCCAGATGACAGTGACATGGAAACATAAACATCTCAAACTTGGAGTGGTCTCTGAATATTTGTTCCAGGCTTTCTCTGGGCACGCAGGCTGCCCAGTGCCTGCCGTGTGGGCTCAGGGCTTCTGAGCTTTTAGGGCTAAATACAGTGAGACCAGCAATGCTTTGAGGCTCTGCTCTTCAGTTTTAGTCTGTTTAGCTGTGCTTGCTGCTGTTTTGGTTACAGCTATTCACAGACGTGCAGTCTGGTGTCTAAACATACTTGTGCTTGATATGTCTAAAGAAACTGCAGAATCAATCTTGCAACTCCAAGAAGGAGCCTTTTGGATTATACATTATTGCTGTTGAAGTCAGGCTTCAAATTAAACACTTGGAGGTGTCTCATAGGAAGTGCAGTCAGTACAGATACCTAAAAATCTATGTACAGTTCATTATTTCATCCTCAATTCACTGCAAAGTGTTCTTCAGGCTCTCTGGGACAGGCCTTTTCTCCAACTTAGATATTAAATATGGATATTTTTTCAGATCATGTTTTTGCCTCTGATCTTGAACTAAACTAATTTCTCTTCTTCCTCTTGGGGAGACTGCAGCAGCTCGGTTTGGCTCTCTGAAAATGAAGTCCTTCCTAAGCTAGTTCTTTCCTGTAGGAGGAGCTTCATTCTTAGCAGGTTTTTTTGTGCATGGGGCTGAAGATGTAACTTCTCCCTGCTACACCAAATGCTTTTCTAGACACAGATTAAACAGTTGATACTAATATAACTTTGTTTTTGTAACAAACATTCTGTAAATGCAGGCTGAAGGCATTGTGTCTTTGCTGACATAACTACTTCCATAATAATTTCAGCCAAAAATACAAACTATGCTCTAGAGGGGTGATCTGAATAGCTAAGCCTACTGAGAGTGTCCTGCCTCATATGTCTGAGGGTTAGTGTTTGCAGCACTGGGTTGAGGCTGAGGTCATCCCAAGACTGAAGACTTTCCATCATCATGAAACAACACAGAACTATCAGTATGGATAGGACATGCTGCCTCTCCTGCCTTCTCCAAGCTCTGTGCCTGACTGGAAGTGTTGTCTAAAAATTACCTGGTAGCTTAAACTAGGCTCTGCTGTTAGATTCAGGTATAACTGGGACATCAGTGTGGTGTACAGTCCTTGGTGTGCTGCTGTTCAGTGAGGCAGGGGGAGATACGGAGCTGTGGGTGTGCTTGCTGTGGAAGTGGCATCTCTCACACAGCTGAATGTGTGACACTGATCTGTTTTGTTCAGAAACTCTAGCATTAGGGTTAAGAACTGGATTTGCATAAGAAATTGCAACATGTGATAACACTAGGTACTTTTCTTTGGGTTAGTGACAGTATTTCCACTGCCTGTTAAGACATTTAAATTGTGGGATGTCCTTCCTGTGAGTGCTCCGTCTAAGAAGTGGGCAGCCTACTCTGAAGAGGGACTTTTTTTGGTCCAGCATCTTTCACAAGCCCACATTTATGTAAATGAATTCGCCTATACACCTTCCTCCTTCTCAGTTAACTTTGTAAAAAATGTAAAGGTCACAGGCAAAGAAATGCCTAGCTTGTATTTTTGTTTGGCTTTCTGAAGCATTAGATTCAGATTTAACTATCACTTAGTTTTTAGCTCCAGTGTTATGAAAGCTTGTTGAAAGCTTGTTGATATTCTGTATAGCAGGTTAGCTGTTTTCCATCCTACACATCATACATCCTTTTGGATTTCTTCTCCTTGCACTGTACTTAAGCTGTTTCTTTCAGGATATGCAAATGCACTACTTGTTACTGAACTGCATAGAAGTTGAATATACTGAAATCCATGGTGGAAACATTAATAACAGGGATACCACTTCTGCTCAAAGATGAAATTATCTCCTCATTTACCTGGTTAAGTTATGCAGTGGCCATAGCAGAGCCAGGCCAAGAAGTGACTGCTCTGTAACTTGTGACAAAAAGTGGTTTTACTCTTTTCCCATGCTCAGAGCACTGCATGACTTGATTTTACTTACTGAGTAGGTGTCTGCTAGAGATTATGCTCCAAAACAGAGAACAACCTGCCTCAGTGGTTTGTCAGGAGGGAGAGGTCAGCCAAATAAGGAGAATTCTGGGGAAACCAGATGTGGGAGGTAATAGTTTGGGGGAAAAAAAAGAAAGAAAAAACCAAACAAAATTCTGCAGCAGTAGCCTTGGGAACAGTTGGTTGTTTCGACAAGACTTCACATGTGTCATGGGGAAAATGCAAGGCTGTCACTCTGAGTCTGGCAAGGGACTGTCACCAGTGAACTAGAAAACTTGGACACTTGCAGTATATTTTGTTAAAGGCAAGAAGAGAAATGTCTGACTACAGTTAGGCTTGTGCAGATGAAGTACCTGAATTACTATAAAACATTGTTTTATTTGATTTCAAAGAAGTGTCATTCCTATCTCTGCCCTCATAATATGCTTCCTGCCATACAATGTGTCAAGGGTAGATTGTACTCAAATAGCCCAGTGTCCTTTGGTTTGCTGCCTGGATCAGGTGAAGCTGCCTCAGTCGAAAGCAGGATTTTCAAATTGCAGCTCAAACTGTGCTCTGTGATTGTTATCTGGCACTGTCCCCATCCATCACTGTGTGGGACAGGCTCTATGGCACCAACATGAACTGTTGCCTGCTTCTGACTGCACCTGGTAAGAATCTCTAAAAGTTTAGGATCTTGAAGTTTTTTTGCCAAGATACTGAGTAAAGATAGAAGTTTGCTTAATATTGGGATTAAGAATTTGTTTAAACTTCCCCTTGGGTTTCCAGGTAGGGAGAAGAGATGGTCACCAAACCACCGGAGAAAACCTTTTAAATCCTTTAACCCAGCTTTTCTTGGAGAGGTAAACCACACTTGCCTCCTGCAAGGCAGCACTGCCATCAGTGTGGCACTGCTGCCTGCCAGAGAGGGAAGCCTTGCCCTTAAGAACAAAACTAGAGATTTCAGATGGTCTGTGTTAGTGTCAAAGGACACTGAAGAATATTCCGTAACAATTTTAATTTAAAGAAAAAAGGACAAGTTTACTTCCCCTGTCAGGCTGTTGACTCTCTCCCAGGACAGCTTCCTGTTGTAACTGGTGGTGAGGAGTGCAAGACAAATCTAGGAGTGACTTGTGTAACCTGCTTCAGGGGGTTGGGTGGTGATTGGGCTTTCTTCCTGTAGGTCTCAGCTGCAGCTAGCCAAGTCCAGTCTAGATTTTGGACTAAGCTTGAGTAGTTCCAGTCAATAGCTGGTATGGACCTCCTTTGGAAGGAATTGTACTTAAGACTTAAGCGACTTCAGAACTGCTTGGGGGATTAGTAGGTTGATTAAAAATTGGGATAATTATTGGGTGGGCTGTTACCCTACTTTGTAGGACAGTGTTTTCACTTTCCTTGCATAACTTAAATCAGTCCAACAAGTTCCTCTGGGCTGAAGTATATTAATGTTGAGTTGGGGGTAGAAATGTGTCTAAACTCCTGCATTATTTCATGTTCAGCATTTGGTTTATTTTGTGCTGCAATGGCAAACTTTGACAAAGCCAATTCTGTCCCCTCAAATGGTGTAGAAGAAAGTGGAAATGCTGTATTTGTCGCTTTCAAGTGTTTTAGCACAGTTAAAGTACATGCTATTAAAAGATGATTAAACAAATCTGTACAAACACCAGCTGGCTTTCTGGTAGTCAAGTGCTCCAGCATGGTTTGAACTCGCAGCGTAGGTAGGCTGGCAGTGGCACAGCTCCTTGGGGTGTGTAGGAGGAGGCTGGGAATGACGAGGCTGTGGCCCCCCAGAAGAGCGAGTGTGCCACTGCACAGAGGGCTCGAGGGGAGCACAGACCTGGTTTTGTCCTTGTTACTCAAATGACACTTCATTCAGTTGTGCACCCTCTGCAGACTGATGAGCCTTCGGTCAACTAGGGACTGACTCCTCAGCATGTTCTTCTAAAGTCAGCTCTGTGAGGGAACGGGATCTGGCTTGTCTGGAAATGGAAGTCAGGGCTGTTAAAACTGTTGCTTCTGCTTGTGCATCAGTTCTTAGGAGTTCATGGGTAATGATACTAAATTCTGTCAGGTGTTAGACCTGCAGATGAAGATAGCCCGTTTTGAATATTAACTTCATTCTATATTCATTAGGTGCTTTATTTTCTTAAATGGAAAAGTACAGGTTGAAATCCAAACTTAACTTTGCATTTTAAAATCTAAAAATCTTCCTTTACATTCCCATTATGGAGAATGCCAATTAAAGCAGCTAACTGTTATTGTTCTAGGCAGGTGTAAATTCCCACAACAGAAGGTCTGTTTGCATATGTACATATGCTTCTGTTCACTGCAGAAAATGATCTATGAAGTGTACTGTGCATCATGTACTAGTGGGTGAGGACCATACCACAACACTCCTCAGCACTCATTTATTCTAAAGGGCAATCTAAATAGAATGCTAAGGCTCATTTAACTGAAACACAAACCTACCTGAACTTGTGTGTGTTGGGAGGAAGTCTCCCAGCTTGGTGGCTTGTGTCCTTTATATAGGCACTGATATCTAGCTGTTTCTTTATAATCTCTGCATCTGGAAACCCCTAGACCTAAAATACTGGTAGTGGTAAGGAAAATGCAGGTGTGGGTCCCGTTGCCAGAGCTCTGTGCGTGGTATGTGGCACGTGTGCAAGACTTATCTGCTCTTTAGGTAAATAAGAATTTAAGTTAAAAATGCTATACTTGTGAAAGCTGACTTTTCTCCATTGTTTTCTTACAGGTATTTCCAACCAGGAATCATGAATTGGCACTTTTCACTCCTATTTGTTCTCGGGACTTTAATGTCTGTATGTTCCCAGTTCAGTTTTTATCCTCTGGAGGAGCTCAGCTCTGATGTTGGAATCCAGGTCTTCAATCAAATAGTGAAAGCTAAGCCTCAGGACAACGTTGTTGTTTCTCCTCATGGGATTGCCTCAGTCCTGGGGGTGTTGCAGTTGGGAGCTGATGGCAAGACAAAGAAGCAGCTGACAACTATGATGAGATACAGTGTAAATGGTCAGTGATCCTAAGGTGGTTTTGGGTGTGTTTTGTCAGACTATTCATGGTCTATGAGATGGCTTTCAAAGTGTGGTAGATGGGATCATGCACCAATTAACTGTTTACCAAAGCACAAAATGGACACACTTGAAGTTAATTGGCAATTTGAGTATGGGCATGCACATATACCCAAACTGGCTTATAAGCAGCTTGTTTAATGACTTCAGGGCCCTGGCTAGAACTACTGCCTTTGTCCTTGCCAAATGGGTGTTCCAGAGCAGTCTGGATGGTGGTCCAGTGCGGGAAGGTGGCAGCACCCCATTTCAGGCTGTACTGAACAACTTTCATGTGCCCCTTCTTAGATAACAGGGCAAGAGAATATTTCTTGGCACCACACTGAAAACAGTGCAACCTAACCATACAATTGTTACTTTAACTTTGCTCTTCAGCTTTCTTCATGTGTTCCTGCTGTCAGAATCCCTGTATCTGTAGTTCTTGTAGTGCCCTCTTCTTGAAACAACCATTTCTGCTTGCCTGTGCCTGACACTGCATGCATCTGTGTTTGTATTCCTCTGCCAATGTCTGTCCCTTGAGAGGGAGTAGGCTGAAGATTCTTACTGCTTTAATTTGCATGCTATTTTTGTGAGTGTTTGCCAGCAAGACTTAACATCTTAGTGCCAGCATTCTGCCTTACTTCCAAGAATAGAAAACCCTTCAGGAGGTAAGTGCACATCTAAATCTTGAGTAGTATTGTCATACAACATGTCATATAACATGTTGTCCTGTCTTCATTTGCTTTGCTGTTTTGGTCCTGGGTTTAAAGTACAACAAAATAATTTGACACCTTAACATCTAAATGATGTAGATTGAAATCTCTTCATGGGATAATCAACTCTAGGAACATTTGAATGCTCAAAATCTAAACACTTGCAAAAATCTTGAAGCATTATATCAACTGGTTTTATATGGCCTGCAGACTTTCTAATCCTAACTATGAGACACAGAGGTTCTCAAACACCTTAGAAGGTAGCCAGTACCTGGTTAGAGACTTATTATGGGATGCTACCTATCTCCTTGCACAGGTTTCCTCTGCTTTTGTTCGTGACTGCCTTACAGTCCTTTGGCAACTGCTTCTTTGGAAAGGTAATAGTTGAAAAGTATTTCATTTGTCTTTAGCTGTCTTTTAATGCAATTTAGCAGCTGGAAGCAAAGAGGAGAGCCAGCATCATGAGACCAGCCAGCTCTCCCCGGACCACCAGCAAGTGCTCCGTGGACCACCAGTGGTCCACAGAATACAGTTTGAGAACCTCTGTTATGGTATGTTCTCCAAAAGAATTTGCCCATAGTATTGGAGAGTGAACATGTAGAAATTCATACCAATGGTACTGTTAAAGCATTCTTGATACATGAAACAGCAAAGCCATCTGAGGCTTTTTCTTATACGCAGCTAAGAGAATAACTCTGAACTAATTTATTCCCTTCATATCTCTTATCTCAAGTTTGTCTGCATAAGGAAGCAGTCTGGAAATGTTTCTGCCTAAATTGTATTGGGAAACAGTGGGAACCCATTAATAACTGCAGTCAAAACAGCCACCCAAGGATGCTGTTCAGTACAATGGTTGAACATGGGGTTGCTTGCCTGGCAGTAGCTTCCCTGTGTAGACAAGCACTCGTTCATGAGCCATAACACTGTTCAGAACTGGGTATGGTGAACAACATAGCAGTTCTGTGCTGCTGTATGCCTTCTCACACACACAGTGAAGGAGCTAGCAAGCACTTGGTACAATCTGCTTTCAGGTCCTAAGGATCTTGACTAAGCACTGGAACCTATGACTTTCCCTTTTCCATTTTTAGAGGCAAGCTTATGTGTTAAGGGATTAACTGCTGCTTGTAGCTGATTTAGGCCAGGACCTAGTCTTTAAGGAAACTAAGACCTGACTTGAGGTTCATTATAGAAATATTGACAGCTTCCTTTATTTTCCAGTAAATGGAAAGGAAGTTTGTCAAGAAAACAAATTCTGCTTTACCTTCTGAGGCTCGAGACTACTTGTTATGCAAATCCTGCAGGGCTCTCTGAATGAGCAGGCTGACCCCTTGACTTTGTCACTGTCACAGAACTGGCAAGTGACCTGGGTTTATATGATACGAAATATACTTTGGAACAGTTCTTTCTGTGGAAGAGCATGGTTAGTAGCTCTACACTAAGATTTGAACCTCAGTGTTATCCCAAGCACTGTCTGTAGCATTCTGAGCAGACAGCTAGAGGTGCAGCAGGCATCACAGGGGGGAGGTCGTGTTATTGCTGGGAAACAGAGTTCTGCAGATGAGAGATCAGAAATGGGTGTTTTGGAAGTCCTCTCAGAATGCCTGCTTTGGTCTTCATCTTCTAGTCCGGTACTTAATGTCTGACCTTTCATGTCATTAATGGTTGCATATAAAGTAACTGTTCATCATTGTATTCTAAATTAAACTTGCTGTTCTTTCCAACTAGGAGTTGGTAAAGCCTTAAAGAAGATAAACAGGCTCATAGTCTCAAAAAAGAATAAAGACATTGTAACAATTGCTAATGCAGTGTTTGCAAAGAGTGGCTTTAAAATGGAAGTGCCTTTTGTTACAAGGAACAAAGAGGTGTTTCAGTGCAGTGTCAAGAGTGTGGACTTTGAGGACCCAAATACAGCATGTGATTCCATCAACCAGTGGGTGAAAAATGAAACAAGGGGTGAGTATTGGTTAGCCTTTGTGCATGGCAGGGTGGTGTCTGAGACCTCCAATTCAGATGGAAATAGTGGAGAAAGATGGGGAGGTAGAGAAAGCTCTGTTCTGCAGCTCAAAACTGTCTTTTAGCTGGCATTAGTGTGATGATTTGGAGCTGGTGGGCCAGCAATCAGCAGTCCCATTGCCCCAGCAGATGTGTCTGTCTGGTGGCCTGGAGGGTTGTGTATGGTGTGTGTGTCCATCTGCCTATGGGATCAGGGGAGCTTGTAGTGTCTTTGGATTCATATAACTGGTGAGAAATCCAAGCAGAGTTCTCTTGGGTTTATGCTTTCTCAAACATAAAAGATGGTTTCAAGCAACTCGGATGTTATACTCAGTAAATCAGACTTATGGGAAGCTATAGAGCAGTTCAGCTTTTGCTCTGACTTTCCTAAATTGTCCTAAGATATGACCCTGTTCTTAGGGTTTAGTGGAGGATTCTTAATTAACCCTGCCTTGACAGAACTCCTCATGGTTCAAGCCTCTTGAACCAGTTGTCAAGCTTACATACGCTAAAGTCAGAGATCTTGTTTTGCAGTATATTCCCAGTCTAGGTGAACTGTCTTTGGTACCTTTTGGAGTTAAAACCAGTGCCTGCTGGATATGAGGAGTGTGTTAATGATGTTGGATGTGGTATTTGTGAAATGAGGCTGTCAAATTCTTTCTCGACCACATCACCAGTTTTGCATAGCAATGTTGCAAGCAGTGTGTGAATGGGGAGGTGTTTCAGCTGAAACTATTCCACTGTAATATAGTCTTAGATCTGCTCATATGCTAAAAAGGGGTAAGGCCTTATTAGTAGTTATAACATCAGGCTATCAGTTAGCAAGATATGTTTGATTTCTAGTTACACCAAAAGTTTACTGTTTGACAAAGAATACCATTGACTTTATGAATCTTAAATGTATTGCCCCATGAGAAGCTGGCACACTCATAGATCAGAGGTCTAAAGTAATATGTGCTTCAGGTTCTTCAAGAACAGTTGGCCAGTTTTATGACAGCAAATAGTCAAGATTTCCTTTATTTCCTCTAGGTATGATCGATCAGGTTGTAGCTCCAGATGACATTGAAGGCAGTTTGACCAGACTGGTTCTAGTAAATGCTGTGTATTTCAAGGGCTTGTGGAAATCAAGATTTCGACCTGAAAACACAAAGAAACGTCCATTTTATGGAGCTGATGGGAAGACCTACCAAGTTCCTATGCTGTCCCAGTTGTCCATCTTCCGCTGTGGTAAGCTCAGTGACTCCCCCAACCACCGACAATGGGTGTAAAATTGCTCTTCTCTTTCAAACTGAAACAAGAGTTGCTGTACATGTGGTGCTAATAGTGTTGCTTGCTGTTACTGATGTAGGTGGATTGTGTTACAGAAGTGTCTCCTACTGCTGAGATGTGGGTGACCTTGCTAACAGTTGCCTTAAGGTTGAATACTCTGTCAAAGTATTGCCTTATCCTTTGCTTTTAAAAAAAGAAAAATTGGAAGTTCACAAATTGAGAAATTTGCATATTACTTAAGTTTTGCAGTACTTTTAAGGGGTCAGAATAAAGGAAAGCTGCGAACAGACAGAATGGTAGAGTTGAGGTTTACCTGATGATGAGGTGTGTATGAAAGAAAGATTGGAGTAGATCTAGATTTTACTATATATAAAAAAATGGGACTTGCACACTCCCCAGTCCTGTGGGAGCCAGAGGAGCACAGGGTTAGTATGTAGGCTGTATCTCCCAAGGTGTGAAACTGCTCTTCAGATTGAGTCACAAGTGAAAAGAAGTTCAGCAGGTTCTGCCAGACTTCCATCAGAGAGTCTCTGAGCTGACAAAAGCAGCTTGATGTGACTGACAGTGTACTTCAGAACTCCAGTGCTGCAGCCCTTATGGGAATTTTAGTGGTCAAAGTAAGATTGATGCTCTGATAAAAACTTGTGTTGCATCCTTCCAGGAAGTGCTGCCTGGAACTTGCTTCCATGTGAGCTAAATACAGTCTGAGAAATAGGCCTGAGAATACAGCTTGCTATAAATCAAAAAAACAAGACCCACTGTGCTTTTAAATGCCTAGTTTTACTGTCAGTAGTGCTGGACTAATATTAGTAGATTTATGTTAAAGTAAACAGCTGTGACTTTGTCCCATGCTTATATATTGGAGCAGATGTAATGTACTACTTTAACTGCTGAAAGTGTGCATTGGGGGAAGCCTACTGCAGTATATACTAATCTGTGGAGTGTCAAAGAAGTTCATAACTTAAGATGGGGTTTAGCAAGACTTATCTTGAAGGTTTTTGACTTCTGATGCTGGTTAAAATATCCATTATGTTGGCCTATGTTTAAGCTAGAAAAGCTATTAAGGCTAGAAGGGAACAAAAGAAATAGTGCTGAGTTAGGACTTAGTTTGTGTATCTCTGGATTTCCTAACACAGGGGTTCTATTTTATCTGTGCTAGCAAAGGGTCATCAAAAATATAAATTTCTTGAGCATCTTCAATCCCATCAGCTGAGTGTGAAGCTGAGCTCTCCTTCTGTTCAGTTTGCCTCAGTAATGATAGCAGCACATAGCAGACCAGGAAAGCAGCCCTTCCCTGTGGGACAGTTTGCCTTGTGTGACTGTCCTGTAGCTGACTTTTGTGCAGCCAGTGGTTTGATCTGTAGGCTCCAGTCAGAGAACCACTGTGGTAATAAAAGGAATAATGAAACTGCTCAGCTTGACATGATTCCTGCAAAATAGAGGTGCAATACTGCCAGTTTTGTAGCAATATGAGTTTAGTCAGGGCAGGTTGCATGGCCCTGGCAACAAGATTAAATTTGTAATGAAGCTGTTGATTTTCAGCTTGGGCTGACATGTGCAGATTTAGATGAAGAGAGGGGAAAGATAATAAGATCTTGCTGCTATCCAAAATCTTTGCCTGAAATCCTGTCTGTAGTTAAACTGACAAATTTTCCCTTGAAATTACTATAAAAAGCATTTGCTTCCCAGCCACATGCCAGAAATCCCACAGTAAGCAAAGGGAACTTGGAGGAGGAGAGGGTTGCTCAAAGACAGTCTTGCTGTAACTTGGAGGCGTTGCTATCTCCCTCCATCTCATCTCATTGGCCTTCTCCACTGCCTTGAAGTGGCTGCTTTCCACTATCTTGAAAGACTTTAGATTGCTTCCTAATCAGATCCTTATTAAGCAAGAGAAGTAAATACAACAGACTACTTCAGACAGGAACCAGGAGCTCTTGCAATAACTCTTGGAGAAAAAAGCTTGTCTGCAAGATCTCTTCAGTTTGGAAAGATACTCTGCTGCTTTTCCTTGCTTCTTTTTTCCTCAGTTCACAGTTGGTTCTGGTCCAGCTGAGATCTGAAGCAGAGATCCAGCTAATTCACAGACCTGGTCACTTCTGATGTAGCTGGCTTGCTGCTCTGGGCTGATGAGATTTGTCTGGGAAACAGTATGTGTATCAAATGAGGATTTGCTTCATGGTGTCATCCTGCCTGCTTTATGTCAGACAAGCATTTGCACAGAGCCAGTGCCTTTTAAAGGGCAGCATAGCAGGAAGTCTGACTTTAGAGTCAGTTTTAAGAAGCGACACAGCTTTCCTAACAGACTCCTATAGCAGTAGTTGTGTAAAGGTAAAATAGAGATTTAATGCTGTAAGGGCTATGGCTCACTAGTTTGTTTGGTTTGTTTTGGTTTTCAGGCACTACAAGCACTCCAAATGAGCTGTGGTACAATATCATTGAGCTGCCATACCATGGTGAAATGATCAGCATGTTGATTGCACTGCCCACCGAAAGCACAACGCCGCTCTCTGCTATCATCCCCCACATCAGCACAAAAACAATAGGAAGCTGGATGACGACCATGGTAGCAAAAAGAGTGCAAGTTATTTTACCCAAGTATGTACTTATATCATCCATTTCTCCTTCAGGGAGTGTTTTGGAAATTATTTATATATATATATCTCATCTGATACAGGAGAAGGAATACTTCAGGTGACTTTTCTGCGTAACACTGATGCTTTTTTTTTTTGTTTTCTGTTTGTTTCAACTAGATTTACAGCAGAAGCAGAAACAGACTTAAAGGACCCTCTGCAGGCACTTGGTATTACAGATATGTTTGACCAGTCAAAGGCAAACTTTGCAAAAATAACAAGTAAGCTATTTTTTTGTTTTAATTCATTGTGGTCCTTCATAGTTTCTTGCTCTGAATAAAGTGTTGCTTTACCAGTGCAGTTGTCTGCTTTGTCTTGGTTGTTACCATGACATTGGAGCTGGTTTTATGTTGTAGGCAGCCAGGCATGACTGCTTGCTTCTGTTCAACATTGCAGTGGCTTATTTTCCCCCTTTATCTTGCACTACAGCAGTAAATCATGTTGGTCAGCTACTTAAGATTTGATATTACAACCTGAGGGTCTAGAGCATTGTATAAAATCTTTGGCAGGACTTAAACAATACCATACCTTAGACTGTAGCAAATACTGCAACTACAGTATGTAACTTTCCCTGAAGTATGTGTTTAATGACTTTCTGGAGCTGTAGGAAAGCTCAAGGACTACATTCACACTTTAAGGGACTGGACCAACTCAGAGCTGTAAATATTAGTGTCTGAAAATGGGGTGTAGATGCTTTTGAACTTATGGCTGTAAAATGTCATCTTATTTCTCTTCTTTGCTTTCATTAAAATCCTGATTAGCTTTTGTAGATCTATCTAACAAAAAACCCTACCTGGTGCTGCTTAATTTAAAAACAAATTCCTGTGTTTCATTGAAATGAAGGTGTGTTGCTAAGTGCTTTTTTCCCCCTGACATTGAGACAAATGGCAGTGTAACTTAAATTCAGGTAGTATATTTTTCAGGGTTGTTTTTTTTTAATTAAAAATGCAAGTGAACACTTCCAACTTAAACCATCAATAAGGAAATGGGGAGGAAAGAGTAGTAAGATAGGTTATTCCCAGTTTTTGTAATTACTCAGTGACTGTATGCAAAGGTATTACCAGTAGTGTTCCTCCTTCAGCTTTGGGATTTGAGCAGGATTGTAGCAGCCTTTACCATTCTGAGCCATGCTGCAATAGCTGCTAGCTATGAAGTACTTCAGGACTCTGGTAGTTTTACTGAAGGTGATGTTCTTTCCTTGGGTCTTTCAGGAACAGAAGGTCTTCATGTATCTAATGTTTTGCAAAAGACAAAAATTGAAGTTAGTGAAGATGGAACCAAAGCTTCTGCAGCAACAAGTAAGCAACTGTACTGATAACTGTGAGACTTGGGAAAGCTCCATTGGAAGGCTATAGCACTAAGCAAAGATAGCCCACTTGGAGACCACTGCAGGAATATGCTCTGGCTTCAGACCAGTTGATGGGTTTTATGTAATTTCTCAGGAAAGTCTCAACTTGCCAATGTTGGTCACTGTAATACTAACAGACTGACTTACAGAGAAGTGTCTTCTCATATCTGGCACTTTGGCTGCTGATACAATAATGTTCTGGCTATCCAGGTGGCAAAGAGGAGTAAGCTACTACAGCCTTTGAGTGACAACCCAAGACTTCTTCCAGCTTTCTGTGGGTTTTGTGTTGTCTTTTTTAATACACTTTCTGTGAGAATGTGTGCCTTTAAATGTCCAAGTTGCTAGGCTTTAGGCACTTGTCTGCATCTGTGCAAACCTATATATATATACACACACACATATATATGAGGAAACTTCACTTTGATACAGTATATAAGGTGACGTGATGCTTGATTTGTCTCACTCTAAACCTTATCTTTTTTGCAAGCTGCAATTTTAATAGCCAGATCATCCCCTCCTTGGTTCATAGTAGACAGACCGTTTGTATTTTTCATCCGGCACAATCCTACAGGTAAGCAGCATTTATAAGTACTTCTTAGCTTAGAAGTTGAGTATCAGCTATGTAATAGTGACAGAATAAGTCTGGAGCTACTGAATAACTATTTTTTAAAAACTCCTGCAAGTGCATTTTTATGCGTTTAATATTTTGAGTACAGGTTGGAACAGGGAAAAAAGTATGTATTGACTGCCAAGTTAACAGAAACAAGCATGGCAGGTTTAGGGGTACAGAAGAAGAGTCTTAAATAGTCATACTTCTGAGTGCAGAGGAAACAACTCTTTACTGATAGTGTGTTGATGAATAGGACCCAGCTTTCTGGACAGTCAGATAGTCAGGGCAAAGGCAGGATAGGGGGTTTGGAGATCCAGGGTGCTGCTCCAGCCTGCTCTGAACAGAAGTGAGTGTTCAAATACAGTGCTCATGGCTTCTTTGCAGTATGGGCTGACTCTGCTAGAGCAGAGTTGCCCCATTGGCTTTGAGTAACTTGTCTCCTTCTCCAGTGACGTGTATGATAGATATGTCAGTTAGTAGGGAACAGCTGCCAGCACTGGGTGAAAAGCAGGCTCCTGGCAGCATTCCCCATCCCGAGATTCCACAGAGCATCAACAGAACTGTGTGTCTCTAGAAATATGAGCTGGCCACCTATCCAAACATATGCTTCCCTGGGCTCACAAACTTGAGGGAGGCTAGACAAGACTGACGAGGTGGCTTGGCCATGCTCTGTGGACTTCATGCTTTCATGGAAAAGTTTTAACTCTATTTACAGACTCTGGTAATCCTTGTTTTTGTTTCATCCCTCAGGTACAATCTTGTTTATGGGACAAATAAACAAACCTTGAATGTGGAAAAGACTTTCTTCAAGAAGTAAACAGGCACAGCCCTGTTCTGTTAAATATTTTGTACACTACTCTTTGACTTCACTCAAGAACTAGTTTTAACCACTGACTAGGTTTTGAAACAGGAGTCGACATAGTTCTGGCTTTGTGGGGAAAAATACAGATTGAAAACTACAGTATCTCTTCAAAATGTCTAAAAGATTCTCTAAACTACTGAATGGTTACCTATGCTAACAGCTTTTGAGCTTTGTCTGTATCTACTAAGAATTTTATGTATGGCTTTTTGTGAGAGGATTTTAACAAAGAATGATAAACGTTTCTATTAATGTTGGTTTCTTCTTGTGTGTGGAAAAGGTCTAATTTTGTAGATACCACTTATCAAGATTACTTTTGGTTCTTGAGCATCTTGGTACCTGGATATTCTTGGTAGAAATAGAATTAAAGTTCTAGCAGTTTTTATATAGTGCATGTATCACTGAGTTTTAAAACTAATGTGGTGTTCAATACACATCGCATTGTCCTGTCTCATTGTAATGTAAACTTGTCATTGCTAGTATACCCTTTCTATTGGATTTAAATTTTATATTTGTTTTTGTACAAAGGAAAAAATAAAACTGCATTATGAACAGTCAGTGTTGTGGATCATGGATGTGCCGATGGATGTTTGAGTTCAGAGCCCTGTGAAGTACTTTTTTGAGACTTCTAAGAAGACTAAAAGAGGATTGGTTTTGTGAGATCTTTTTGTTATGTGGGAGCAGGTTTGTTTGGGGTTTTTCTGTGGTGGGTTTTTTGTTTGGGTTTTAAGTCTCTGCTGCTGGTTACCTTTTTTGCTGAAGTCATTGTGCTGTGAATGAATTATCCACAGGTCTGGTATCTGAAGAGAAAACTATTTGCTATCCCCAAGTTACTGCTGAAAACTTCCCTGTGAGGGAACTTCAGTGCACCTTTGGGGCCTTCCCTCCTGTTCCCTATGGTGTAGGTTATATGCACATGGGCACTCTTCATGCCCCTTGCAGGACTCTCCTGAGTGCAAAACTCTTTTCAAAGATAAGCAGTAAATAAATCCCTTTGGCTCGTCACAGATGGTTCGTTGTTTGCAGATGTTGTACTGCTCCTGTGACAACCAAGGGATTTGGGTGGGTGAGGTGAATTCTTCATGTTGGCTGTTCCTCTCAATGGCACACTTGCAGGGAGAGAAGGCTGGTGGTCTGGGGGAGAAATTTCTGCAGGCTCAGCCTTGATGGAAGTAGATGACTGTTGCATGTATCTATAAGCTGGAGGGTGAATGAGTGTTGAGCCTCTTTCTCAGGTAAGAAAACAAGATGAAGAGAAAATGCTTCCAGCTGAAAACACCTGAATGTGTTGTGCATGGCCGGTCCTAACCCAGTATCAAACCCAGGATGAGAGCTCACAATATGCTGCCAGATATTGGGCCAAACTGCTGGCTGCTCTTTCCTGCTTGAGTTGAACACTGCAGTCATCAGGAATAAATCTGTAGGTGTTCTATAGAATGTATTAACTGCCTACCACCCAATCCTCATAAACTGGGAAGGGGGTGTTCCTCCTGCATGCTGAGGGCTAGGTCTCCTGCACTCAACTCCAAACAGGTGAATGGGCCTAGCTGTCTTCTGTCTTGTTGAAGAGAAAGAGAGTTGTGCAGGTGTGGAAGGAAAAAAAAGACAAAACCCCTCAAAACAACAACAAAACTAAGTATGTGAGTGGTCTAACTAAAGATTCTGGTGCTGAGCAGGAGAACTCTCCTAGCTAACCCAGGCAGACTTGCCTTCGGTTCTTTGCATCTCATGGAGGTAAGGAGCACAAGTAACAACAGAATTGTTACTGGGTTGCGTACAGTTACAGTGACACTTGCATTGGTTTGTCTTGCATCCATCTTGGATATGGTTTGTCCTGCAAGAAGAGAGAAATGTTGCCTCACAGAAACTACATAGCCAGGACCTGAGCTGGACTTGAGAAAACACAATGTAAGAAGTGACTACTGGGATGCAAGGCATCTTTGGCTCTGGAGCAGTGTGGGACTGTATTTCAGAGTAACAGCTGCTGTTTTGATATCAAAATAAAATTGCAATATGAGAATTAATTTTCCAGTTGCTTCTATTTAATGTTTGTGGTAAGAATTCAAATATTACAGGCTTGGCACTCAAACTGAACTCCCACAGGACTTGCACACAGCAAGCAGTGTCTGCTCTGGGCAGCAAGCAGGCTTGGGATTAGGTTTGGGCAAAAAAAAAATGCGGTGACATAAGCTTTCAGGTTTGCCTTAGCACACCCTTTCTGTGTAAACAACTGTCAGTGCCTTCTGTTGGTCCTGAAAGAATTTGCAAAATAAGATGATTGCTTTAGAGCATGAACAGTGAGTAAGTGTGGGTTTGGTTTTTCTTTTCCAAAAGTGGACAGTGAAGAGGGTGGCTTGGCAAAGGTGAATTATTTTGTCTGAGGGAGCCAGGACTATGTGCCTGAGTTGAGCTCTGAGCAAACTGATGGGGAATGTCACACAGCAGCTACTTGTGAGCTTCAGTGTTCTGCAGTACAAGGGTGAAAAATGTCACCACTCAGAAACTGCCACTCCTAAGCAGCACCTTTTGTTTTTTGATTGGTTGGTTGGTTGGTTTTTTTCAGTGCTGGGAAAGAAACGTTAAAATGCAGATTTGAACTAAGATGCTGATGGTATTTGCCTACAAACTGGGTAGAGGAGCTCAGGGTGAAGGGAAGTGAATTAAGAACCTTGAAAGGTAGGGCTAGCCATTAAGAACTTCCTCTCTTCTAGTAGTGCTGTAAAAACAGTCTGTGCTCTTCCATCCTGGGAGTTGATTACTATCAAATTTCCAGTGCTGCTTGACAGAGTAACTGGAGTTGTGTGATATTTTAGCATTAAGGTTGAGTTT
This sequence comes from Atrichornis clamosus, assembly GCA_013400975.1. NCBI lineage: Eukaryota > Metazoa > Chordata > Aves > Passeriformes > Menuridae > Atrichornis > Atrichornis clamosus. Next base: position 38,664 of record WBMZ01009563.1, on the reverse strand, counting down.
ACTGTAGTCTATTAACCCCTTACTGTACCAGTTGTCAGCTGCTCTTGAAAGGCTTTGGGGAATCTGATTGCAAGCAGCAGAGGTTTTAATGTTAATGTTTTTTAAGTCATCTTTGTCTCTAGGATTATCAAACCTAAGGTGAATGCTCGTGCTGCTTGCTTCAATCTTTTCCTCCTTTAGTCCCAACTGCTTCAAAGTTCAGGCAAAGCTGAGGTGGTTTTGGGCCCCTGAACCCTGCTTGAGGGTAGAAGGGCTGGGGAGGAACCATCCTCAAGGAAGAACAGAGACGGGACACTCAATGTGCATAGTTTAACTCAATAATGGATTGGTAACTTCAAGGAGGAGTTGCAGAATTGCTGCTCAGATGACCTCATTATCTGCTCTTCCTGGCTGCTCTCTCTACAGATGCCTCAGTTTCTCAGTCTTTAAAAGTAGAAATCACACATCTTTTGTAAACTTTTCTAAGGTGGAAAGCCCAGAGAGACTGTTAGCAATGAGAGACTGAAACCCTGGGCAGGGAATGATTGTGGAAAATGCTTGTGGTTACATTGGCTTTAGCCTAGAGAATAGGTAGGGACGAAGAGTTTGGTAAAACTTGCCGTACATTTCCTGAGCCAGGTACGTAAGAAAGAAAGTGGTTAGTCATGAAGTAATTAACAGGTTAAATAGCAGGCTATTAATCTGCCAAACCATGTCTTAACTTCTTCAGAGAGCTCTAAAAAGGCTGGTTTTCTTTTACAACTTCCATATTTCATTAACATTCTTCTTCAAATCTTGTTTGCTGGACAGAGTGGAGAGTGTAGGAAAGGGTCAGCTCCCCAGCCCATGTAAAGAGATAACTGCTGTCCACCCTCTGGCATCACAGCAGACTCCCTGCTGGCAGTCCTTTTCTGACAGCAGCTTCTCCCTTAAAAACATGGCTGTGTTGCAACGTGGCTTAATAAAGATGAAAAAGAGAAAGAAATTCAAATATCTCTAGTGTCAGCAACATTTAAAAAACTCTCCCATGTGCTTCAAAGAAAGTAAAAGCCCTTTAGCTTAGCCCTGCCAGTTTAAACTGTGTGTACTTATTAGTAATATGACTACCTGCAGTGGCTGAAATTTGTCTAACACTAATAATTTCCATTATTTACTGTGGAGCCAGGAGGCTGTGATGGTCTCGTGTTGGATGTGACACCCAGGAGGAGATCAGCCCCTACCAAAGGCTGTAGGGGAACCTAAAGGTAGAAGCTGCAGTCACTGCTGTCTGCTGCTGACAGACTGCAGCTCTCCTTGCTCTCAGATTGCTGGGCTTGCTGCTCAGGCCAGGTGGGCACTGTTCACTTACTAGATGACAATTTTCTGTGCTAATGATGGAGTAACGATGGGTGGGTATTGCCAGCTCACAGTAGGACAGTGCTGTGCTGTCCTCTCTTTCCTTCAGAGCATGCTCAAGTTCCCAGGGATGTTAATGCTTGCTTTCAAGGCCATGGTGAGGATAATTTACAGACTGGAAGATTGGGCCCTCTCTGGGGTGCATATATCATGCATTGTGCATTAACATGGTGTCATTTCCATTCCAACATGCTGCCAATGCACGATCAACCCTGATCCAAGGGTTTTCTTCCCCAAGCCTTTTTGGGTTGCTAAGCCTATGGCATCTCCCTTGAATATTGGGTCTGGGCTCCTGATGCACCAAGTTCCCTGTAATTAAGTGTATCAGCTCCTGAAGGGCATTTGTGCAATAGAGGGAGTGAATCAGATGATTTTTCTTTGCACTGAGCACCTGGAGCCTGTGGCCATCAGTTAATTATACTGGCTGTGAGCCACCCTGTCCTAGACAGAAGGGCTGGGTATGTCTCCTTGGTTCACAGGCAGCATTTGTTTCACTTCCAGACTAATTCGTGCTGGCTGGTTTGGGTTCAGAACAGGTGGTGGAGAAGGGGGAAGGCAGAGCTGTATCTTTTGCTGTATGTGACCACCCTGGGCTCCTCTCCCTTCCTGAAATGGTTGAGGTGAGGACACTGCAATGGGCCTGTTTAAGGCTTTGCTGGCAGCCGTGTGCCTGTGGGAAGCGCAGCCCTGTGTCACCTCTGGCGCTTCTTGCACATTGCCCCTGGACTGGGCTGGCTGTCACAGGCCCCACCAGGAATGGGACTTTGTGGGGACCAGGACAATGAGTTCCTCTGAGAAACGGTGCCACACTCAATGCTCTGCCTTGGGCTTAAGAACCCAAACCAAAACAACAACAAAAAAAACACCAAGCAAAGAAAACCACCCCAAGCCCCTCTAAATCCATTCTGAGGCAAAATGATGGAATTTGAACAGTTTTGTTATAGTTTTTTTTCCCTGTTGGTAGTTCTTACCCTGGTGCTTAGATGTCACGCAGAGGGGCCTAACAGGTGACTTTTCTGTCTGCCTGGCCTCTCCATGAGGTGGTGATGCAGCAGGAGGTTCCCCATGTCCTGCTGTCTTCATATTCCCCTTCCCTGTATCCTCCTGTCTCTGCAAATCCCCCTGTCCCCATATCTTCCTGCCTGCTGTTCCCCAGTCCCCATAATCCTCCTGTCCCCATGTCTCCATATTCTGCTGTGCTCCTCTCTCCATAATCCCCTGTCCCCTTCTCCCCACATCCCTCTCTCCTCATATCCCCCTGTCCCTATATACCCATACCCACTTTTCGCCTTTTCCTCCTGTCCCACCCCCTCTTCTCCTGTCCCCATATCCCTCTCTCGCTATATCTTTCTGCCCACGTGTCCTCCTGTCCCCACAATCCCGCTGTCCCTATATGCCCCTCTCCCCATCGCTCACTCTCCCCCTGTCCCCATATCCCTACCTCCGCTTCTCTGGCTGTCCCCGTGTCCCGGCAGAGCCCTCCCTCAGCCGCGGGCACGGCGCGGCCGCAGCGCCCCCTCGTGGCCATCCGCGCACGGCGCGGCCGCGGGCCCGTCCCTCAGGCGGGGGCACGGCGGGGCCCAGGATCGGGGGGCGGAAAACACCGGGCATTGGCACATCCCCTGCTCCTGCAGGACGGGCATCTCCGCCCAGGAGACGGAGGAGCCGGGAGAAGGATGTGCCTCCAAGCCAAAATACCACCAGGCATCCCTACCCAAGGTCAGCAGGATGATGAGTAGCAGATGACGAGGCTAGAGGGAACATCTCGTGATAAGAAAGGAAGGTTAAAAAAAGCTCATAATCACTAGTCATCAACTAAAGTTTTGGGATAGTTGTTCTTGAAAACATTTCCCTGTGGATAGGCGTTCCTAGAGCTGCACGTTCATTCAGAATCCCTGCCGTGAAGCCTCTGTACGGGGAGAACACTGCCTTCCCCTCTTTGGGATGGGAGCCAGGCGCATTTCTGACGCCGGCAGGAGCTAAGCAGGTCAGGCTTAAAAGGCAGAGGAATAGGTGTGTACAAGTCTGAGCAAAAAACAGAACATTAGGCAACAAGGTGCCTTTTGGTGGCTGCTTGGATCATGAATTATTATTCTGACTACAGATATGTCCCCTGGGCTAAGCACTGCATTGTTATTTGGAAGCACAGGGAAACCTCACACAGCAAATGTGGTCAAGGCCTGAAATACTGTTTGAAGGAGTTTAGATCCAGCTATGCCATGTATTTCACTTGTGTGGTCATTGCCTGTTGCCTATACTGGGTCGATTTGTTAGCTCAGATCTGTAGTAATATTCCTGTCCTCGGTGACCAAGACTGCCATTCACCCTTTCAAGTGGGATTCAGGCCAGGTTCTCACAGAAGTGTAGACCAGCATGTTACACAATAAACTCTTAAATAAACCCCTGGAGCTTCTGGTGAAGGTGGTCCTGGTACAAGGAATGGGTAGATGATTACACGTGATCCCACACATGTGTGTTTGTATCCCTGAGTGCACTGGGCTGAGCCAACAGCTGTGCTGGACCTCAGCTCTGGAGCAGGTATCGAGGAATAAAACACCAGGAGAAACCCTAACGCTTCCTGTAGTATACAGCAAGTGTAAGGTTGGTAGGTGTGGAGATTGAGCGCCTTAAAAGGAGATAGATATTTAATTCCCCTAGGCTGAAAGGGGATTCAGGCAGCTGCATACCTGTGAGGCTCTGAGATGGACTCTTTGGATAGCTCTGCACAGAAGACCTGTTTCCCACGTGTCTTCCTGTGGCTGCTCCCGGGTGAAGGGCTGCACAACCCTGGAAGAAGTGAATATAGTCAGTCCCTGGGTACGGGGACGGGTATCCTGCCACTTCATCTCATAGCTGTGCCTCTTCAGAACCACGGGAGACGTGAGGTGGTGCAGGGTGGGTTGACTTTCTGCTTGGTTTGATTGTGGTGGTGGTGGTGCAGACAGAGTGACGGAAAAAATAGGTTGAAGAAGAATAATAAATGGAAAGGAAAAGCAGGTTGTAACTTTAGGAACAAGGCTAAAAGGGGAACACTGGAGGAAGAAAAGCACCATTAGACAGGCATGAGCTGAGAGTGGAAAGTGGGCAGGGATTAGAAGGTAAGAAGGGTGGAAGAAAGGTGGACTCTGGAAATACAAAGGAAAAATAACGAAACAGGGAAAAACAGGCAAAACAAAGTGTATTTAACCACAAGTACCTTTAAAACCTCAAGCTGGATCCATTCTTCCTGTGTCTGTTTCCTTTGCTGTATAGCCAATCTCCCTTACTGGGTTTCTCAGATATAAAATTCCTCTCTTGGGGGGAGTCAAGGGAAAGATAGTTACTGTCTTCTGCCCTACCCCAGGGTCGCAGGGAGGCCTCATTCATCCTCCATGACTGCAGGTGTGTGACATGGTCTGTGACAGCTTATTAAATGGTACAGTCCCCACCACCGTGCTCCAGGAGATTTGTCTGCACCGCACCTCACAGCCCATCTCTTTGGGCACAGTTCTGTCTGGGACACCCAGAGCACAAATAGTTTCACCCAGCTCCCAGTTAGGGTTTTCAATTACGGCCAGTGTGTGTTGGCTATATCCAAACACACGGTTGTTCAAATATAAGAGCAAAACCTGAGCAGCGAGGGGAGGAATTTTGCTGTTTGTTGTTCAACTACGTGGCCGACATTCCCACACAGCAGACAGAGACAGTAATGGCACCATCCAGCTGCTTAAGAACTTACAGGATGAAGGTTTACAGCTGCCTCTGCTTTAACAGACAGAAAAGAGCTAATGTATTTCCTGTGACTGCACATCCTTCCTCATATCCCTCCGTTAATTACTCCCGGGGGAATAGCCTTTCCTTTGCTGCCTTGTGGTGGCCCCATGCCAGCGGCGATGGGCAGTGAGCTGGGCTACTTGAGCCGGGCTCTTGGCAATGACTTTTCCTGGACAGAGCCCACGGGAGAGCACAGGTCTACGCCCCAGAAAGACGTGTTTGAGCCCAGGGCCACCGGAGGGCACACGTCCCGCCGCGGGCAGGCGGCCGGAGCCCCCACCGCCAGATCGTGTTTCTCCGCTCCTCTACGACATACGGCCCGGGGCCCTGCTACCCCAGAGAATACGGCTGCCGCCGGCCCGCCCCCGCCCGTGACGGCATCGGCGCGCGGCGGGGCTGCGCCGCTACACGGGACAGCTCGGCCCGCCGGGGCGGCGCCGCTACCCGCAGCGCTACGGCGCCATGGCGGCCGAGATCCACTCGCGGCCGCAGAGCCGCCGGCCCGTCCTGCTCAGCAAGGTCGAGGGGCACCAGGACGCGGTGAGCGCCGCGCTCCTCATCCCCAAGGAGGACGGCGTCATCACGGCCGGCGAGGACAGGTGAGCCAGGGCCCGCTCCCCGTCGGGCAGGGCCGGGCCGCGGGGCTGGGGCTGAGCCCCCGCGCCCGGAGCCGCGGATTTGGGAGGGGGGGGTGCTGAGGGGAAATCCCTGTGTGCACTGTCACTTTGCCGGGAGGCGCGCAGGGACTCCGTGCCTGGAGACGCGAGGGAATAAGCGGAGCCGCGGTCCCAGGGAGGAAGATGCTATCAGCTGTGAGGGAGGAGCAGCTCAGCCCGGTGCGGGGTGCGGGGCTGGCACCTTCCCCACCGACGGGGAGAAGCTGCTGCGCTCCATGCGCGCTGTCCAGTCCCTGCACAGCAGCTGCAAAAGCACAGCTTGTCCGTGTGTGTAGCTGGGTCCTGCAGAGGTTGTGAGCAGAGCCAGGAGCGTGGGAATGTGTTTTGTCGGCCGCAGGTCTGCTGGCTGGAACACTTGTGCTGTGTTACTGATTCCCGTGCCTGCCGGGAGAGTTGGGGCTCCCCGAGCAGCTCCAGTCGGAACGAGGCCGTTCTGATGGCTCGGTGTGCGGGTCTCAAACCTGCTTCGCTTCGGCTGAAGCCGCTCAGAGAGTGAGTTGGCAGATCTGAGGGGAGAGGGGGTGATGAGCTGCTGAGCATGGTGCTTTTTGTTTGAAAGGGAAGATGTCTTTATAGTCTAACCTTGGTCCTCGGCACTGGCTCGCATAGCGTGTGAAACGTCTGCCACAGAAGCTGGTAATGTCATTAAGTAGTTACTTAGAGGAAAGGAAAGTGGAAATGAGGAAGCAGGTAGCACAGATGGTTGTGGCCAGGAGAGTGGTGAGGAGCCTGCAGTGTATAGCGAGAGATGGAATTGCCCCCGTGCTATGTGGAAAGTGACTTTTAAATGTGAAGAGGGGTAGGAGATGCTTTTTAACAGCTCCTGTTCAAGAACTATGACACTGTCTGGAAAAAGGATGTTAAAAGTAGGAAAGTGCTTTCTTTGAGGTGTACCTTGGTGCAGGGATAATTTGATTATAAAACTTTTTAAATGGAATTTGCATTAATATTTGCATGAAGTCGTGTTTGAAAAGCCTGACCTTGTGAGAAACAGGAGGGTATTAGTGCTGAAAATCAGCAGAGCAACGGTGTTATCTGAACTGCCTGGTCAAAAAGTGCAAACAGAACAGCTAGCTGGTTGGTTAGTCTCATCCCTTCCCGTGGAGATGCCTTTGTGCAGTACATGTTGGATAACAGGTTTTCGATGGGACTGGGCAGCTTCCTTTTTATTCCAGTCTTAGCTGCAATTGTTCGTGTTTATGTTCAGTTTGCTTTGATGGGCTTCCTGAAGGAGAGAAGAGGAAATAGCAATTTTTAAGAGTTCATATCTGAGTTAAACCTGCACAGTTTCATGGTACAGGATTGCAGAGGCTTGCCTGTGACAGTCAGTGCCAGCCTTCAAACTCAAGGTCTAATGCCAAAGGTTAGCAGTCTGCATGCTTAGACTGTTGATAAGAGCCAAGGATGCAGCTGCATCTTTATCTGGGCAGGTTTACAGATACAGACCTGTGCAAGGACAGCAGAGGCCACTGCCCACTTTTGGTGTGTGTAATTTCCAAGAGTGTCTGTGGACTGAAGTCTGCATTTGTGTCACCTGCCTTACTGTAAGAATTTACTTAAATCTTTAAACTTTCAGAAACCGTTGCATTACCTCTAATCTGGGATACCTCCTACAGTACATCAAAGCCTACTCACTCACGTATCCTTCACCTACAGTTTAACATGTTGTCAAACTTACTGCTCTCCTGTTTGTTGACTACAAGTAGGGTGTAGGTGTTAATACTATGTTAACTGATTATGCTACTAGCAGCAAGTAAAGTACAGAGTACAAGGAGCAAAAGAGCTGCTGTGTACACTAAAAGCAGGGCTAAAGTATTTTTTATTGCATCTTAATGCAGCTAAGGCTGTCAAGTATTTCATAATAACCAGTCAGAGGAATGTGTTTACAAGTTAAGTAGTGAGGAAAACATTGGTGCACAAACATTCTCTGTGAATGTTGTAGATGATTCTCTCATTAGAGAAGTTGTAGTTCTTTCTATTTTAAATTACATGTCTTAGAATGAAAAGCAATAATTCTATTTTTTTGGAGGATACAAAACATTTCATAGTAGATCTGTGAATGCCAACAAAAATCTAGGGTTTGGTTGTTTGCTTTTTTTTTAGTTTTGAAGATAACAAAGAAAACCAGAGTACCTGCAGGAGATGAACAGTTAATTTTCCCAATCCGATTTTTCAGCAGGATACTTGCCATCTGTGAAGCTTTCTCAGAACTTATCTAGAAAGGATGATTAACTCTGTGTCCCTTTTGGCATCTTGTCTGACCCTGGCTCCAAGACAATGTTGGGAATTGTTGCAGTGTGTCCTGCAGCAGACAAATAGCTAAGGCAAGATGAGTGTTTCCCAGCTGCAGCTGGGAATGCTGAGGGATGATAAGCTGTATACAAGACACAAAGTGCAGGATTAAGGTAATGTATTTACCACAGGCTAACAGGATCTCTGGAGTCACTGGCACATTTGAATGCTGGTGTTTGGTGACCATCAGTATCTGCCTAAATTGCAGTATTAGGTTTTGGTTATGAAACTTAAATATTGGTCAAAACATGTTTTAGTAAGCAGAAATTCAATTAAAAGCATCAGCTGTGTCCTTGAGCTTCCACTGCACTGTGATTAAACCACATTCCTAATGCTGTTTTGGGTACAAGGTCGATAGCAGTCTAAATACTTTTGATTTACTTTAACTACCAGAAGGATGCAGTCTTCTGTTCTGGCTAGGAAAACAACTGTTAGTGATTGATTTCAGGTAGGAAAGCAATTGTTAGTGGTTTGAAGGTGTTGGGAAGATGCAGTACTGGGAACAGGACTGGTGTAGCTGCATAGTTACTTGCAGCAGTGCTTATATTGTAACAGGTTTGGATTTTCCTACTAATCTTTCATCACTTCTCTCTCCCTGGCATATGTGCAGTTGGCTGTCAGAGGGCAGCTTATGTAGCAGGAGCACAAACACTGTTGGAATGCAGGACTGTCGCTGCTCTCAAACCCTAAATGTTTTCTCCAGCTCTGTTGGGTGCTTATTCACTCTGTAAATGAAACAGCAATTGAGAACTATGAAAATTCTTAGAAATTGGTAAGGCCATACTCAGTGTTGCTTGAAGATGGCTTTTGAGTATTTTTCTTTATATTACATTAAAAAATCCTACATAAAACCCCCATTGAATTGCTCTTCTATAAATGTGCGCACTGTCCAGAAGCTGAAAGCAACTTCTGGTTCAATACTGAATGTTAGGGAACTTTGGAGGTCATTTTAAATGTTGTTTTGCTTCCTCCTGCCACTCTCAGATATCTGAGAGTAATATTAAAAGTATGTATCTATCTCTGAGTCCTCCTTAACGAGTTTCAGTATTTTTACATCCTTACCAAGACTGCTGTCAAACAAACCTGTGTTGTTTTGGACCCTTACTAGGGAATGCTTAAGGAGGAGTGAATGGTAGCCAGCTCTTCTCAGGTACTGAGCACAGGATTCTCCATTAAATAAAGACCACGTTTTGAGGAAAGTGCTAAAGACTCTAGGGCGGTTGTCATAAGCAATTTTGTGGTAGAAGGAAATTGTGGGACCAGCATTACTGGAGGACTTCTCTAGTCCTTTAAGCTAATAACTAGTATTTCATAAATTAATTTGTCCTAACATAAGGAGATGCACCACAAGAAGAGGTCTGTAGGAGAGAGAATTGAGGAGAAATGGCATTTTGGCACAGGTCACTTGCTGACTACTGTGAAATGATCTCTTCAAATATTGCTCAGTCAGAGCTTTATATAATTAGATATAAAGCTGTCTGACTGCTTATCTTTGCAAGCATGAGGCGAGCAGAGTCTAAATCTTACTTAAACCAAAATAAGAAGCTTTCAGAAGTTAATTTTGCTAACTCTTGCAGCTATTTGCTTAGGCTCTTGACTTTACTGAGGGACTGTATTGTTGATGATCAATGCAGAAATTATACTCCCATTAAATAATTTTTTGGAAAAAACAAATCTTTGCTTCCTCTAGTTTAGTATAATTAACCACAATACTGAGATAAAGCCAAGTCTTTTTTTGAAAAATCAGCAATGCGTGATCTCGATCACCATAATAACTCTGTAGTCTTTTTATAGAAAAAATAATTACATAACTTTGGCTAGAAGTGAGAGAGTTGAATTAGTAAGGGTGGAAGCTACCATCTGAGAGGTTCAGAACAGTTTGAGTATGATGGAGCTGCTTTACAAAGCAGTTTTAAAAGCTTATAAAAGTGCATAGGTGCTAACGCATGCTATTAGTGGCATTTGCATCATTAGAATTACTTGGGAACACTGTTTTTCCCGTATTTCATGTTACCAAGAAATAGCAACTGCTCTTCTGAAGTGTTAACTTACTGATATAAGGTAGGGTGTACTTATTATTGTAAAGAGGAAGTGATAGCTTTTAAGGGGCAGTTTTAACGCAGAATATTTAGTGGACTGGACTAATGTACATATGCCACTGAACTGGTGAAAAAGTGACTTGATTTAAAAGCTGAAAATCATTGTTTTGGGGCAGCATGTACTCAGCTGTATTGATTTCAAGATTTAGAAAAGTAGTACGTTAAGAGTGGGCAGTGTCTGCTTTATTTTTGAGCGGTCTTTTAAAGAAAAGCCTTTAAATGGATTGCAAAATTAGAATGCTACCATTGTATTTTCAACCTGAAAGGTTCTAGTCCTGGTGTAAGACACCAGTCCCCTCTTGTGCTTTTTTCGTTAAACTCTTTAGTGTTGAACCTATATGATGTTTAGCAAATCAATCCCCTAGTATTATTCTAAATACCAGACCTTTTATTTGCTGATAGTAAATAGAACAACACATTCCAATTAAGTCTCTTGACAGTGTTTCCAGGTATGTATATTTACAGATCGTTTAGGAATGAGGAAGTCGGATTTAAACAAAAAGGCAAACAATGGTTTGGAGAGGAAATTTCAAGTGGACTTAAATTAACACTATCTACACAGTGTGCTCTTAACTCTTGATGTAGAGTCCCTTCAATGTGTCTATTGTAGGAATGTTTTTAATTTGCAACAGCTTTCCACTTCCTTGCTGATACTCTTATATCCCTCCTCCCAGAATTTGACAGTCATGAGAGTAGTATAATGCTAAATGTTCTCAACAAAGTTTTTCCTTTCCTGCCAAGAAATGATTCTGGAAGGTTGCAAATGAAACCAAATTTTATAGAGCCTTAGCATGCAGTCCAAATAATCTTGTCAGCTTTTCAGTTTCCATTTGACTGGCTCATCAATCCTGATCATATTTAGGCCAGAGGAGCAGTGCAAACAGCAGCTTATGTTGCTTGTCCTTTGCATTTCTACATAAGGGCTTATAGGCGTGGCTTAGAGGAAATAATATTGAGTTAGATATTTTGTCTTCTATGGATGCTTAATATTTGGGAATGGAGGTGTCAGTAATGTGTTGGTCTAGAAGATGAGGTCCTTCTGTTACTAATATTCAATGTCTGACTTGCTGAAGGATGAGTTGCACAGAGCTGTAAAACTTAAAAAGTTCAGACTTCCGTAATGAAATGATTGTAATTCTTTTTTTTTTTTCTAAATGTATCAGACACTTAATCTGCTATAAAACAAGCTGTGGTTTTGTCTGCCAAAGATAGAAAGTTTCTGCAATTTGAATTTGACTTATATCAGCCAGAGCCAAGAAGAAGGAATTAAAGGGATGCAGTATGTAGCAATTTCTGAGGTGAACTGAAATAGTATTTCCATTTCATACATACTGAAACTTAATGTGAAGAAAACTTTCCTGAATTCAAGGATGCCTATTCTTAGTACTGTTATTCTTGTTATGTTAGAGTAGTATTTGAGTACTATTATTTCTTTTCATTCCTCTGTTATATCTGAGTAGCACAAAGGCTCAGAGGAGTGGAGCTGATACATAAGTAATGAACTGGTTCTGATGCAAGGGATGATGCACTTATGACTGGCTTCTCCCTGCTCTTCCCATGACAGAACAATCCGAGTATGGCTGAAGAGAGACAGTGGCCAATACTGGCCCAGCATCTATCACACCATGTCATGTAAGTACAATATGGAGATGGTAGGTGGTGGGAAGGCATAGCATGGGTTTTGTACCTGTGCTATGTGGGAATACCTCCTTCCCATTTCCACAAGTGCTGGATTCCCTCAGTGATCTTGATTTTGAGAGCGTTGCAGCAAATCTAGCTCCAACTTTAATTTGAAACTAGCTGCATAGTGGGCGAGATCTGTGGCGGCCTTCTGTCAGAACCACCTTCTTCACCAGGTGAACCACTGTGGATCTGCAGCTGGAGGTGCCTCAAATGCTGGCAAATAACTTGTCTGCCCTTTAAGTGAGCTTTTCAAGCCACTAACTGAAGTTCAGGCATAAGAATACTCTCTGCATTTCTAAGTGTGTATTTTTATAGTGAGCTCAAGTTCTTAAGTGTAACCAGCTGCACAGTCTGTTGCTGTTAGCTCAGCTTTCAGCCTGTGTAAAATTCCTCTTGCTGAGTTGCACCCTGTGGCAGGAAGTCCTGTTTACATATGGTTCCTAGTGGTGTATCTGAGTTTTAGTAGTGATGGACCTGTCCTCAGCCTCACATGTGGGAACTGAACTACCTTACCAAGGGATGTTTGCTATGCAGCCTAATTTATATCAAGCTACTTAATCTGAAACAGTTTTTGTCCTGAGTGAAAGAACTGACTTTAATAAAAGTCATGTGTATCCTAATACCTCTGTGTAAATAGCTGTAATGTCCTTGCTTTTTTTGACAGCACCATGTTCTGCCATGGCTTATCATCATGACAGCAGACGAATATTTGTTGGCCAGGATAATGGAGCTATCATGGTAAGTTGTTGTGACTTTTCTTCAGAATATACATTAGAATTGCTTAGATTGTCTGTGAGCACCAGGTGTTGGTTGCAGCTGATAATCTGTTTTCTTTCCATTTATTTTGGAATGCAACTACTGCTAAATGGCTGAGCTTCTTGGCGCTTCAGCTGAGATGTACATGGGAGGACTGCAAAGCAAAGGTTCTTCTGGCTAACTGTGAGCCAGCTGGCCTCAAGAAGTCCTTGAGCCATTAGTGCAGCAGTGGACCCAAACAATTACACTTTGCCAGGGAATTGTTTTAAGGGGAGTATAGTAAGCTGGGCAGAGTGCCATGGTGGTGCTCTGACAGGGGTTGTGAACTGCAGCTGGATTGCCTCTGGCCAGGAGTATGGATCTGTCTGTATCTTGCCATGCACGTGTCTGGATTTGCTTACTGCAGATCTTTTTATGATGTAGAAATTTCAACACTAGCTCTAAAATAGTAAGAGGCTGGGTTCATTTCTTTTCTTGCTGGAAATGCGTCCTTCTGTCTTTCTATACTCTTGCTGTAATTGCTGTCCCTGTCTTGAAGAGCATGTACTTGGCAGAATAGAAACTGGGTTTTATTCTTCCCCTCTTTTTTTTTGGTAAAGGAGGGGAATCTTGTGACTCTCAGATGTTGTAATGGTTTCCTCTCTCTGTGAAAATAAGTGGAGAGAATAAGTGCCCCATAAGGAGCCAGGGTACTGCATGAGTGTCAACAGTGGTTCTGCGGCTAACTGCTATGAATGAATAGTCTGCACAGAATACACAGAACTCTGGTGATAACTGCTGGAAATTATAAGTTGAGACTTTAAAAATTTCATTAAGTCTAATGGATCAAATAGAGAACACTCACTTAAACCTGTCCATTATGAAGTCACAGACATGTAAATCCTAAATACTTCAAGATACAGTTTTGTTTGCTCCTGCTGGGGACAAATGAGATCTTATCTCTTCCTGTAATCTCCCTTCAGCAAACTCAATTCTGAAAGGATGTTCCCTGTTGAAAATTCAGTTCACTTGTAACCTTAATTTTCAGTTGTATGTCAGTGTGCTTTGCTCCAGCCTCAGAAACTGCTTGGGTTTTGTGAGATATATTGCTGCTGTGCAAATTTTGGCCTGTGAGGTTACTTCTCCTTTATGGGTATCAGTGTTGCTTTTGTCACTGTGATATCTCTTCTAACAATTTCAATTTGCTTTTAGGAGTTCCATATTTCTGAGGACTTTAATAAGATGAACTTTGTGAAGACCTATCCAGGTAAACTGTTAACCAGTACCTACACTAACACTTTGTGTGAAGGGAAGTAATTTAAAATGCTTGGGCAACTGGACACAGTCACAGATTAATCAAGTCCAGCTATGCTTGAATTATAACTGACCTTATAGTTGTCACTTAGTGGGGTGTAACTGCCATAAGAAAAATGTTCTGTCAGTCAGCTGAGTCCAAGTTGCAGTCATTATCATTCACTACACCATTAGCCTGTTAGAGTAATGAGCCAGAACTAGTGAGCTCAGAATTTGCTCTTCAGTTGGAGTAGCTATACTACTACATGAGTGTTGGTGTAAGAGCCTTCTAAAGGTGCATTTTGGTATTTGCAATTTCTGTCCTTACTGTTTGTAATCAATGGGCTTGGTTACTTCTAGCTCAGGGTAAGAGTCCTTACCTTCTCTTCACCTAGGAGAACAATAGGGATGAAAAAGAGCTTATTTTTCCATTATGTGGGAAATAGGGATTGTGGGATTGTTCTAATATTTATAGAGATGCTAATTTCAGCATTTATCTACACATTCTTAAGAGAAATACAAAACTCAGTTGTTGGCTAAAATTGAGATATTAATGTGGAAGGCCTGAAGGAAGCTCTTAAAGACTGCAGATTATGTAGCAAAACAAAGTGCAGTTTGTCTTGTGACTCCCTGACACTGATAGAAGCAATGTTCTTGCTGGGGAGAAAAAGACCTTGTTCTTAAAGCAACAAAACCTCCCTTTGTCCTAAGGGAGATGATTTGACAATTCAGTCAAGGGAAGTACTTGCATCTTGGGGGGCAGGGGAGGCATCTTTCTAATGCACATGTGACTTCTTGCTTAGTGGCAGCATTCTAAACAAAGCTGGGTGGGATGTGGGTGCTGTCACAGGAAGCAGTTTGAATGCCATGCACTAGATATCCTTTCAGGTGCTTAAAAGTATGACTTGGAGCATAGTTCCCTGGGGTTAGGAAAAGACACATTTAGAGAAAGCAGTAAAAGTTTTCAGATGTGTTACATTAGTCTCCAGAAGTCCTGGGCTAATAGAGGCAGCTGAGGGTTTGCCTTCTTCTTCCTTGGATATCTGGGCTGAACTCAGCTTCTCTCTCTCTGGGAGTTAAATTAACTTACTGATGTGTTTGGTTCACTTAAGCTATTCAGAAGGCAAATACTAAACAGAACTATGCAAACCTTTTAATTTAGCCTAGATGCAAGTATAATATAATGGTAAAAAAGTCTCCCTGGGGCATTGCCTAGATACTATCTTCAACCTATGTTGTCTGAATTAGAATGTAAGTACACATCACTTTGACTTTTGGGAAAAAATAGCCAGAATCTTTTTCTTCTCACAGCTCACCAGAATCGAGTGTCTGCTATTACTTTCTGCCTGGCATCAGAGTGGGTTATCAGCACAGGTCATGACAAGTGTATTAGCTGGATGTGCACCAGGAGTGGGAGTATGCTGGGGAGACATTACTTCACCTCTTGGGCTTCATGTCTACAGTATCCTTTGAAAAATGATTGCTACCCTGAAACTGGAAGAGTATGTTGTTCATTTAACTCAATTTGTTCAATTTTTTTCACGTAAAAAAGCTAGAGTGACATCTCTTGCAAGTCTACAAACTCTTATTTTCATTAGAAGTTCAATACTTTTATTTTTGTTAGCAGCTGTTAGATAGCAGAAGTGACCTTGAGTTTCAGAAATCTCAGTGTGTACTAATTCCTAATTTTGAGGTGTGTGTTTGTAGCGTCTTGTGGCAGTGACTAGTAACTATCTCTAGCCTGGCCTATATACTTCCTGGGAAAGTCACTTTGTTCAACAGATGCCAGTGTGCATTTGAGTCCTTCTAGAACATAAAACATCATGAAAACCCTTTGAACTGCTTTAATTTTTCTGTCTTTGCTCAAGTTTCTATCTTTGCTCTTTTCTATCTTTAAGCTACAGGGTAGGTTGAAACTTTATTCACTGCTAGTAGTAATTTGTCTGTGTGCAGTTTGCTTTCTGCAAACTGCATTTAACTGCAGCATTTGCAGCTTAGGCACTCTGATTGTCTCTTCAGCTGTAAGTACTTCAGGGCATTCTTTACCCTTTACAAACCCATAACTTAAAATGTAGTTCACATATCAAAACTCTGAGTGCAAGTTAAATACTTACAATTCTAAAACTGTTTTTTAGCACTTGTTAATGGTGGCAGTTTAGATGTGGCTGGACAGTAATTGAAGATAGTGGTTGCTGTATGAGGTTTAATGGCAGTCATGTTTTAGACATGGCAAGATTCAAAAGCTGAAAGAGGTCAACTACGTGGCTTGAAAACATGAAGACCTCTCTAGAGTGGCTGCACACCTGTGTGGTGGTAAGAAACTGAGAGGAAAGCTAACTGGTCTGGCCTTCTGAGGTCCCCCACCTGTGCAGACCCTGCCTTACTGACTGAAGAGCTACAGGTTTGTACTGTAGTACTGCTGCTCTTTTTTGCTGCCTTTGTTTTAGAGTCCGGGGGAGTTGTGTCCCACAAAACATCTAATGTGCAGCTTGCCTCAGCTGAATGCAGCACAGAATGGGGTCAAAACAGTGTGTGTTGGAGACCAGCTCACTGCACAGTCTGGTGAACAGTCTGAGCCTCACCGAATTCAATGGGTTCTATAGCTAATGCTATTGTAAATATTGGCACAGTTTATTATTAAAATGGAGAAAAAAAAATGACCTTTTATATCAATATAAAAATTAATTTCCACTGAAGAACTTGACATTTGAAAATCCATTGTAATTGATCTGCCTTTGGACTTGTGTTTGGAAGAACCAGCTTTCTTGTGTGTGTACTAGGTGCTTGGTGTCCCTATCAGGAGGTTCCTCAGAAGTTATTTGTTAATGATCCTATGTGTGATCTTCTGAAAAACACAGCAAGGTGCCTATTCTTTACTGGATTGGTGGGGATAATGCAAGTCTGAACTTTCAAGATGAAGAAAGGATCTTCAGGGACTTAGAGGATTTGTTGAAAGCAAATTGTTTATCTCAAGATTCTGAAGGCTTGAGAGATTTCAGAATGTGATCAGATGGCAAAGCCTCTGCATTTTCACTTAAGTTGGTGGGCTTTTTGGTACACTGTCTTTTTAAAGTTAGACTTTGCTGTTGCATGCCAGAGGCTACTTTTTCTAGCTGCTGCTTGTGGTTTTGTGCAGCCCCAGGAGGACACCCAAGTTTATACACAGCTCTTGGGTTATGTGGTGTCAGCTGTATGGGTCATCACAGCTCTTGCTTATATTCTGAATAGCAAAAGTCTTCCAAAAGCAGTACATGATCTAGTTCCATCTGCTTGCTATGCTTTGGGTTCATGACAAAAACTGAGTATCAGAAAATTATTATGAGGTGTAGTGCTTTTGCCCAATGTGCCACCTTGTTAATGGATCCCGTGTTAGGATGTGGTATGGCTTTTATGTCACTGGCACAATCCTTTCTGAAACAGAGTTCAGTTTTTGATACACAAGGACCTGCACTGCTAAACTTGGCAGTGCAGAGAACAGAACAAGACATGAGATGGTCTCACCTTGGCAGTAGCTAGAATTCTGGGAGTGTGTGTGAGGTGAACTCACTGTGGAGGGTCAGCATCCTTGTATCTTGGTTTTCCTGTCCTGGGGATACCAACTACCAACATGCTAGAAAACTAAGGGTTTATATGAGAAGATGCTAGGTAAAACTGAATGTCCAGTGAGGTGCTCCTGATGGTCGCTCTGCACTGCAGGAAGTAGCCTGACAAGTTTTGGCATCTCTTGGAAACAAGCATGAGTGGGTTCTGTAAATATGTGCTAGAAATAAACTTCTAAAATAAAGATTTCGCCAAGTAGCCTAAATCTATTTGACTTGCCTTAAACTAGGGCATGGATTATCTCATGGCTTTCTCCAGTGGCTTTCTAAAATTCTTCTCACTATTTTTCAAGTTTTACTTGCACATGTAGGGAAGTGTGGTGAGAAGAAAGGAATCAAAAAGGTACATTGCAGTCTCTAACCCCTTTAGAACTAATTATGTAACTATTTCTCTGGCTATTAAAATGTTCTTTTCCAATTTTTTCAGACTCTGTAGCTGACTGTTTCAGCCACATAAAATAGTCTTAGAGCAAATGAAGCTTCTCCTTGACTGGTGTTCAGATATGATCATGAAACTCAGCATGCATTTGTTGGTGATTATTCTGGACAGATCACCCTTCTGAAGCTTGAGCAGAACACATGCTCGGTTATCACAACCCTCAAAGGGCATGAAGGTAAAGTAACTGTTTGTCTTAAATGCACTTGGCCCAGATATGGTACCCCTTTGTCAGTCAGGGTGAGGTGTTCAGTTGCATCTTAAGGGTAGATATTGAATGCAAAACAGTCCGGGCTAGTATTTATCAGAAATAACTGTTCAAAGCTGTACATATGAGTTCTTGTTAAAGAACAAACACATTCTTGCTGAGAGGGAATCTTAGCCTTATAAATACCAACAGATATTTTTATTATAGGTGAAGAATAAAGGGAAACATATGCATTCAATTAAACAAAAGTTATCCACTAGATGGCCACCTTTAAAAGCTTTAGTCTCTAACATTGAAGAGAAAGGACCAGAATAACTTACTGTTCCACTTTCTTTTAGTTTTAAGAGACCTTGGATTATTTTGATAATACCTAAAGCAGCTTTAGCAGACCCTAGTCTAGATTCTAAAAAGCCACTTAATTCTTCCCAGTGCAAACACTGCTGTTCTGATCAATCTTTGTGACTCTAGTTCAGTTTCCTATGTTCAGCTGAAACTAAGCTATAAGCAAGAAATCTAGAGAGCCTTTTAGAATCAAAACTGCCTAGTCAAAGGCAAATGTCTCATCCTACATAGTATAGCTGAAGCCCTTAATTGAAGAATCAAGTGGCCTGTAACATGATAGGGTGCCATTGCCTGCTGCAATTAGTAAGACAAGAATGCAAATCACAGAAGAATGTGTAACTTAATAATATGCTGAGAAAAGTAAACAAGACAATGCCTTCTCCCACATGGTACTGGCAACTTTCAATCAGCTGACAGTTTGCATTTGGGTAGGGATGACCTGCCTGGGTCATGAGTCTCTGACCACTGGAAAAGGCTGCCTTGTTTAACAGCTGTAAGTATAGAGTAGGCTTTGTTAAAGCTGGGAGACTCCTGATTTACAGATGACTGTAAAATGATACAGCTGGTTTTGAATGTGTGAGGCAAGTTGAGATTTTCAAGTGATAAATGTCTCTTCTGCTTTTGAGCAGAATTTCAGATTGTTTCAGTTAAGAGCAAAATAATTCACTTGGCCGTAGAGACTCCTTTGCTGGTCTGTACTTCAGATGCAGCTCCTTGGTAGATGTCACTGTTAGTCTGAAAGCAGTATGTCTACGTGGCACTTCTTACAGAGTGCATTCTCTGTCTGGAGTTGTGGGCTTCCAAGTACCAACTTCAGCAATGCTGTCCACACAGCAGGCAACTTCGGCTTATGTATTTCCATACAGGATTGTGATCTTTAAAACAAGAACTTATCTAGCATAAAAGATGATTTCAGGGGCAGAAATAGGTTTTTCTTCAACTGTTGCTAGTTATTTAATCTTTTTTCCTTTTTTTTTTTTTAAAGCAAGTCGTATTATGTATAACCTTTTTTCCTCCACAGTTTTTGTGTAATATTCTCAAGGTCTAGTAACTCCAGACTTAAATGGAATCTAGTTCCTCTTTGAGTGCAGCTGTTTGACAGACTTCAAAAGTCTTATTTCATCTTGTGTGCTTTCTAGCTCTTGCTAGATGTGACTTCATAAGGAAGAAGTGTTTGCTTTGCAGTTTAAATGGTTTTAGAGTTTGTTCTTCTAACAGTCAACTTCCAGAACTCACCATATATAACAACCTGCTTTGTGTAATGCTGAGATAATACTCAAACTTTGTGCATTTTGTGGTGGTGCACGTGCTATTTCCAAATAGTTCAGTCTGAAAACAGTGTAGCCCTAAAGAAGGCAAAAAAATCTCTTGCTCCAGAGCATTGGAAAGGACTGGTTTGGGCTCTAATTACCATTCATCTTGCTTTCAGACTAACAAGGCTTTTGATGACAACTGAGCAATGGCAGGATGCTTTAAAGGGAAGGATCTCTGCAAAGGAATAAAATGTCCCAACTTCACAACTCTAGGTGGCACGAGTGACAAAATTACTCCTTTAGTCTCCTGGCTGTGTTACCATGTATATGGGTTTAGTATAAGGCTGTTACTGTCAGATGACTCATTTCTTTCTGTCCCTGACTAGTGCACAGCCATATTAGGCCTTCTGAAATCTAGTTTTGTGATTTAGTGAGTCACGGCAGGTTTGCTAACAGCAGTGAAACTGTCACTTTGTTTCTTATTCCAACTATTTTAAGGTTATAAATGGTTGTGTGACTGAGTTGGTTTACCTGTGAACACCGCAAGCTGTCCTGCAATCACTGCCCAAGCACCTTCCTGTGTTACACATACCAGTTTCTGCTTGGCAAGTGTTAGTACTTCTCATCTTCCAAAGCTCACATAGCAGCCTGGCAACTCTTAAAACCATCTACCTGAGTGCAAGGGGCAGAAGGCTGGTAACTCAGGCTTCCTGGCTTCTGCTTTATCTGTCTTCTTAAGGACATTCTGTTCTGTTGTCCAATACTCTTTGCCTCCCTCTCAGGACTTCATCTTGCTGTTGGATGCTTCCTTTGCCTTAAGGCTTTTAGTATATTACTGGAGTAAGGCAGTACCTCAGGTTTCATTTTAATGCTCCAAAGGGCTTCATTGTGCATAGTCCCTTCCATCTAACTGCAGAATGTTCTTTCCTAGGGAGTATTACTTCCCTGTGGTGGGATCCTGTTCAACGACTGCTCTTCTCAGGTGCCTCTGACCACAGCATTATCATGTGGGATATTGGTGGAAGGAAGGGGCGAACGCTGCTGCTCCAGGGACATCAGTATGTAATGGAGTCTTGTTTTTCATACATGTTCTGTCATGAACACAGAGTCCCAGGATGGCAAGATATTTGAGTAATTGTTAGTAATGGAGAAAATTACGCTTTGCAGAACCCTGAGGACTCTGAGGGGGAAGTACTAGGAAAGCATTACTGATAAATCTTTTTTTCTTGTTCATGTTTAATACATTCTTATTACGGTGGTTTAGAAGTAACACAGAAGTAATTTATAGAAAGAGGTGGGTAAAAATCCTAAATCATCTGGTTTGGCCTTTATGTAAAAATTGCATGTGTCTGTATTGTAAACACTGCACTGAATTATCTGTAAGAGGGGAGTTAGAACCATAATGTACCCATATAAAATGAGCTTCAATATGTTTCTGTCCTATCTCTTTCTATCAGTGAGGTGATAAACTGATTGGCTAAATTACAGGCGTTGTCTCAACTTCAGAAAGTATGTCACATCTGCCCTGTTCTGTAGATCAGGTAGTTATCTGTAATTAATCAACTCTTTATTTCCAGAGGTACAACGTTAGCTGCCATTTTTAGATGTAGGGCTCTCTTTCAGTCTGACAGGCAGTTCACCACTGAAGATATATTCTACTTAGAAATGCACTGGTAGTAGAGATTTTGTTTATGTTTAAAGATGTATTTGTATAGTGCATTCTCTTCTTGTCTAATTCTGTAGCTGTCACCATCCACCTTTGATCAAGACTGATAGCCTTAGCCCGAGAACTCTTGTTAAATCTTAAAGATTTCGTTTTATGGCTAAAGAATTAATAATAGAGTACTGGTTACAAAAAAGTAATTGAAGTGACTGGAAGACTTTATACTGCTGTTACTGCTGCCTCATGTGTCCTGGTGAAGACTTGTAACAGTTAGTTTCTCTTCAAACATCACACTTAGCATCAAACTTCATAGTGAATGTTAAAGTAAGTTCTTCTGAGGAGCAGAACGACTTTTTAAATTCAACTTAGATGTTACAAAGCAGTCTGATACTACTGAGATCCTTTGTGTAGTTTCTTAGGGCAGACTTTTATTTTGCCATGACTTTATTTAGGATTAAATTGTCTTATTGGTGAATGCATGCTTTGCTTTGCAGCAACAGACTTACTGTGATTTGTTAGCATAAGTGGAAGCTCTGTCTGCTTCTTTGCTGCATCTTGAAACAAATATTTATTTTTCCAGTTGTCTCTGTTTTGATAACTGGCTCTCCTTGCCAACACAGAAGAGTATTTGCACACACACCCTGAGCCAGTTGACACTCAGTTCACTGTCAGGGCTTACTGCCAGCAAACGTTACATGGAACTGTACCTCTGGTATTCTGGTCAAGCCTGTAAGAACTCTGTTGTAGAGTAGTGCTCAAGTGACAGCATCTGTTCACTCATCCTCATAGCTCTACTTAGTAGACTTAGCAAACTGTTTGGAAATCAGTTCTGGCTTCCTCGGTAGCTTTACAGGGATAAATCAGGGTTTGCTGGAAACTAAGCTTTGTTTAAATACCTGTGGGTAAATAGTGTGTACTTTGTTTGCAGTGACAAGGTGCAGGCTATCTGTTACATCCAGCTGACACGGCAGCTGGTGTCTTGTTCAGCTGATGGAGGAATTGCTGTTTGGAACATGGATATCAGCCGAGAAGAGGTAAGGTCATGTCTGAGGTCAAAGACTTTTTAATTTTTTTTCCCCTTTTCAGAGACGAATGTGACTTTCCTTAGTCAGTTCTGCAGGCTGCTTTCCTCACATTGTCTGACACTTTGAAGTGAATGGTATTATTAAAATCTGTTCTGGTGGCTGTCCATGCTGCGTTGTAGTAAATGGGTTCCTAGGACAGGAGAAATGCAGGATACACTTGGAACTGCTTAGAGTTTGATCTCAATGAGACAACATGTTCACTGGAATGGCTGTGGTCTTTGCTGCTGAAACAATCTAAAGCAGGCAAACTTTTGCAGAAAATAAATCACAGGACTGTGCTTCAACAGTCTTGAAATAAGTTCTCAACTCATGTCCAAGCAGGTAAAGAAGTGAGATGCAGGTTTTGAGATGCAGTTCAGAAGGCAGAGGTTCAGTCCCCAGGCAACATTTTTTTTTAAAGACCTCAGTACACAGCAACTGACCCAGCCATACACACTCTTTCTGCATCAGTTCCTGTCTGCCACAAGAGCTGAAAGGATGTTTATTACTACTGTCTGTGGTTAAACCATAATTATAGGGGTGTGTTTTGGTTGCTCCCATAAAGCAGTATTTAAGGCTCAGCCTTTCTTGCCCTGTTGCTTTTCCTTAAATACACGTGTCATGATTAAGAACTGTTTTCTGACATGTGTTGAGCTGTCACCTCAAACACACTGAATGCTGTATGTGATGCTTCTAACATTTTCAGCATGATGATTGCTCTTCAAAACTTGTGTTATTATGAATCATTGTAGTTGCAAGGAATTGACTTATAATACAACTGGAAAAACAAGATGTGGACATTTCTGGATCTGCACACAATAATTAAGGGATCTTCTAAATAATAGACAATTTTAATGCAATTAAAATAATACAGTTAAGGAAGAACTGCTGTGATATCAGAACTGGTTGGAAAAACATAATGAAGCCCTATCCAAAAGCAAAAAACCTAAATATTTGATGAATGAACTAGGAGTTAGAGTTTTTTGATTAGAAGGAATGGTGACTACATGCATAGCTGTTTTATTGCTGTTGGACAGTTCCAAGTGTATGTTGGTAATAGTGTTGGTAGTGTTGGCAAGTTTTTATCTCCTGTTTAATATCTGAAATTAAGATTAAAAGAACAGGAGGATATCGTATTTTTCTCTTAGAGGGAGCCAGAAAGTGGATTATCTCCTCAAAAATGCTCTTAAGTGAAAGCTGCTGTTCTAAGTAACTGAAAGAATCAATACGGAACGTCTCTGGTGGTGGAGAGGTGACTCAGTTCCTCTACTTTCCTCCCTACCCCTATGCTGGACTTGTTACTATTCTTTACAGTATTTTCCACTACTGGGGGAAGAAAGGGGATGCAGTCAAGGTTGAAGATGTAGGAACTGGGCATCTGGTACTAATAAATGTCCATGGTGAGACAGTGGTGCAACTAAGAATGCTCTTGTTTTCTTATGTAAGTGAACTGAGAAGAAAAGATGCTTCTTTGTTCCAGCTTTCCTCCTGTCAAGTCTCAGGGACACTTCCTCATGAGATGTATAACTGTATAGAATATACATGTTCAAAGTCAAGTCTGTGTACTAAAAATATTGTTCCTCTCTTTCTATCCCTGACAGGGATGTTCAGTTAAAGTATCTGAGAGAGTTGAAATGTGTGAAAGCTCTATTTTCATTTGGCCTAGTCCATGTATGGCATGAAAAATATGTGGGTGGCAGAAGAGATGTTTAACTAAGATGTGGGCAGGATGGAAAATGCAAATGAGTTCCTAATTATTTCAAACTGTAATCTTATGAAACATTAAAGATAGTTACTCACAGAAGTTACTTCTGGACACCTTCTTTTTTAGAGGGGATGGCTGCCTCATAGCTTCTACAACTTGGATTCCACTGGTCATTCAAAGTCATCCAGGCAAACAGAGCAGCAGTTTAACAACTTAGATGTCTCAATGAGTTAAGGCAGTAACATAACATTTTGCTGTAGTTAAAAAGTATAGGAGCCGTGTCGGTAACAAATAACTGTAGTCTTTGGTTTGGGGTTTTTGTACTAAACTTGCTATGTACTGTGCCGTAGGCAATCTCTTGATGTAATGTCCAGAACTGAGCCAGGGCATCTTTCCAAGTAAAACTCTACTTTGGGTTCTTAAAACAAACTGTTACATGAAAGAAAACAATTCTGATTGCTTGCATCTCTTGCTCTTTTGTAGGCTCCTCAGTGGCTAGAAAGTGATTCCTGTCAGAAGTGTGAACAGCCTTTCTTCTGGAATATAAAGCAAATGTGGGACACAAAGACGATAGGGCTGAGGCAGGTGAGATGGCTGGTTTCAGTGCTTAGCTGAACTTCAGCACTTAAGCAAAATGTAAACAGAAAAACACTAAAGCTGTTAGATCTTTTCAACTCTTGGTATTTTTGCTGCTTTGAAACAAGGGTATATTGAGAGGTTACAGCTTCTAGGCAGTGCTAAGACATTTCCAAATTCTGTGGCAGTGTTGCATCAAACTTCTGTCACAGGTCAAAGCAGGTTGTGCTAGGAGTTCTCTGTTGAGTTTCTCTGAATATTTCTGTGCACTGGAGCTGTGGACAGCTAATCCTCAAGTACTGTGTAAGGTGACAAACTGTCCCATAACTGAGCATGTAGGTGCTTACTCCAGTGAAGCCCTGCTCTTACTGTGCCAGAATGTGAAAGCTTTCTAGACACCTTTCTTCTGAAGGGACTGGACAGACACCAAGAAACTCATCTATTTCTGGCTTTCTTAGACTGTTACTTCCTTGGTTGCTTGTTCAACCCTCTTTTCCCCTTCTCCCAGAAGGAGCTTGCAGAAAGAGAAGAGGATGTACACAGAGAATATGGAGATAAATCCATTAATGGTCCAGACAAATGTTAGAACTCCAGAGTCTTTGGTTGAAGTAACAGAGTATATCCTAACAGGTTGCTTTCTAACAGGTTGCAAAATGGCAGCTTTGTTGTTGTTGTTCAGTGGACACTTGGTAAGGTGGTCAAGTGATACCGTATAGTGATTTATTTGTTTGTTTTCTTCTTCCCCCACAAAGCATCACTGCAGAAAATGTGGGCAAGCCGTGTGTGGCAAGTGCAGCACCAAACGGTCAAGTTACCCAATCATGGGATTTGAGTTCCAGGTCCGTGTCTGTGACTCCTGCTTTGAGTCGATCAAGGATGAAGAGTGAGTATTAAGGAGTAACAAACTGATGTGCCACTGCTGGTGTGCACAAACCCTTGTGCTTGCTCCACATCCACACACAGTGCTACAAAACACACCGAGCTGACTCTCTGCTAACAGGCCACCTTTGCCACGGACACTCAGAGCACTGCGATGGCAGAGATCCCCCATGTGGCTCTGCAAGCTGCTTTGGATCAGATGTGGTATTACAACCTTCTTGTCCACTTTAGTTCTTTTCCATGAGCCCAGATCTAGACTTGAAACATATTTGTCTTAAGACTTCAGTTTACTTAAAAGCTATTGATTGCACTTAAAATTGCTGACTGGGTGCCTGATAATGCATCACAGCTGCCAGGATGTACATGCATTAGTTCATGTACACTTGTCTTAGTTTGAAATGCAGATATCTGCCAAGGAAAAAGCAGGAACCCTCCTGGAGTGGAAGGAACCTCCCCCTCCCCTGAATTATTGTAGTTTTGAAAATTATCAGGCTTTTGAGATCAAATATGGGAAAAGGAATAACAGTTCTTTACTAAAATATATAGATAGATAGATAGATATAACCCAACAGAACAAACAGCAACAATAACCACAACACACACCAGTAACAGACTCCCCGCCTGTCACCCGGTTCCCCTGTGGTGCAGCTCTGGCCACACCCGGGTGGGGGCGCTGGGGAGGCAGGGGGGCTGCAGTCCGGGTGAGCGGTGGGCGCAGTGCAGTGGGAGCGGTGAATCCTCTGCAGCTCCTGGAATCAGTGCCGGAGAGTGTGTGCCAGGGTCCAGGCAGGCTTCATTATATTCCCGCAGGAATGTCCATGTACCTCCCCAGGGTGGGGCGTTTCCCAATGGCATGATGAGATCAGATGGTTGGGGAGGTTCTGGGCGGTTGGGTCGTTCCAGCTGCCCCTTGTCCATGACGGCCATGAACAGAGATGGCCTCCTCAGTGTGGGTGTGATTATTGTTGGTGCTTTCAGGGGGAAGCTCTCTCAGCTGTGTCTTTTATGAAGCCAAAAGCGGCCTTACCTCACCACAGGATTCCCCTTATCTTATCGAACCAGCTTGCAGTCTGAGGGGCCAAACATGCACCGGGCAGTTGTTGCAAACCACCTGTCATTAACGCCTCATCAGGGCTGATGCAGATGGGGGAGAATACATTGTTTTACTACATCCCACAACCCAAGACAGTTTTAAAGGTGGGAACNATCCCCACAACCCAGGACATTACTGAGAACTGTTTCTTTGGGAATATTCTTCAGAGCCCAACATTATTTTCCCCATTCAAGAAAATCAGGTTAAACATATTTGCTGTCTAATATAACTTGTCTTAGAAATGAAGGAACCCCTTTTATCTTGATAGGAACAGAGTAAACAGATGCAACAATTTTGGGTGTGTTTGGGTTTTTTTATTGTGTTGTTGTTGGTTTTTTTGGTTGTTGGGGCTCTTTGTTTGGGGTTTTGTTTGGAAAAGAGAGGTGCTGTGCCCTAGCTGGCTTACTACAGCCAGCACAAAAAAATGTAGCTGAGGTTGACTTTATTAACCAAGAGTAGAAGTATTTGCTAATGCAGCATGCCACTTCTGCTCTAGTATAATTAACAGTCAGGTTGGAGAAGGCCAGGAGATGTCACACCTGTATAACTACGCAAGCAGGGCCTTAGCATGACTTGCTAATTTAATTCTGTCCCCTTTAATATGGCACTGCAGTTCTTGGAATTGATTTATTAGTACTTGAGCAACTTAATGTTCTTTTAAGTTTATTTTGCACTGCTGTAATGATGCCATGAAGCTTTATCTGATGGCTGGCTTTCATTTCAACTGTGCTTGTGCAGCCGTACTTCCTTGGCAACTTTTCATGAAGGCAAACANGACACTTTGCACATTGGGAGCGCGCGGATGTTGCAGGATTCCTCCCAGGAGAAAGGTGCCAGGAACTACGGCTCTGGCTGGCCTTGCACTCTAATAGAACCCCTCTGAACTGACCTTCACAAACTGCATATACAGGTTTTCCTTCCTTGTGAAAAGTGCTATCTTGGCACTTGGGTTCCGAATACGTGCTGAGGAAAACTGAGCTCGGAACTTGGGGCACTGTGGCTGTGACAGGCAGGCCAGAGAAGAGGTCTCTTTTGTACAGCCTCTTTTGCACAGCCATCACCACATCAATTAAGAAAACAGTGGGGGCCTCGTTTGTACAACCTTGGGATGTAACTCCCAGGTCACCCTTGCCAGTTCCAGGAGCACGGAGGTGAACGCTGAGGAAAACGAAGCCACGGGAGGCGGCTGAACTCGCTCCACATGGTTTCCAAAGCACTCCTGNTGATGGCTGGCTTTCATTTCAACTGTGCTTGTGCAGCCGTACTTCCTTGGCAACTTTTCATGAAGGCAAACACAACATTTCACACATGTCCATGGACATCTCCAGAGGGCTCATGGTGACTTGTGGGAGTGACCGGATTGTGAAGGTATTCCTGCATCTCTTTCCTGCATTTCGTAGAGATATTTAATACAGACAATTTTTGTATATTCTTTTTCTTCTGACAACTATTGCTACAAGCCATGGTGGGCAGCAAGAATTGTATTTATGTCAGGCTGTTCTTCCTGCAGCTGAATGAGGAAATGACCTGTAACTCCAGGGTATGAAGTGCAGCTGTTGGAAGTGTTACTGTTGTGTGTCTGAACAAACAAAGCAGGCACAGCAGCAGGATAATCTGCCAGCAGCCCTAAAGACACAGTACCTGATGAAACGTGCAGGTTCCTTTACTCTGAGCTCCATGGCTTGGAGCATGGCCACTAAAAGCCCTTTTTATGAGACAGTGACATGGAGCTCAGACTGATAGAGAATCTTGCTGTGCTTGAGCTCTACATCTGCCACGCATGTCAAAACTGAGACTGTGCCAGCCTGTTTGTAACAAAGTGCATACCACTTCTTGAAACAGACCTACAGAGAAATGCAAGAAGACTCTCTTGAGCCTTTTGGCTTGTAAAGCTGGTGTAAGTCTTTAGGACATTTTCCTCAAGCATAGGTTAAAAAGGAATTGTTACCTTGTGTCCAGGGACAACTTTGTTTGCTTCTGTGCTTCTTAGAGAAAGACCTGTTAGGTTTTACAATAATGCTGTGTAATCCACAATATTCTCTTTCAGATCTGGGACATGACGCCAGTAGTTGGTTGCAGCCTTGCAACTGGCTTCTCTTCCCGCTGATCTCCTCCGTGGCAGGTCTATGCACCTTATGTACAGCAATATGCACCGAATGAATGGAATCCTTCTTAAGAATATTACTGCAAACACTGGTTGCTTGATTCTCCTCCTGCTGCTGTTCCAGGATGGACAGTCACCTTTGTAGAGCACGGCTTTTCTGTTGGGTTCACCAGGAATCTCCGTGGTGCTGAAGCGCGGTTCGGCAGCCTCTCGGACTGACATCAATGGCTTACCTGCAATATGATACTTGGATGGAAGGACCTGTTGTCTCTCAGTTTACATATGTAGTGTTAACAATGTGCCATCTCTGCTGATATATCTTGTACAGATACCTTGTAGCTAAAACATTACCAGAGTAAAATGAGTGTAGTAAATTCAATTTGTGCAAATAGTAAAATAACTTATTCTCTCTTCCAAAAAGCATTCTGTTGAAATGCTTCTGAGCAGTCACTGTCTAAACTGCCTCCTAAAGGTATGTTGGTTATTCCTATGGAAGGAGGAGATAGGTCAAAGTGGCAGATAGCTTCTTTCAGATGAGATAGCAGAGAACCTTTGATCACACAAGATCCTTTATTGGCTTTCTTGTAGTGTTTGTCTTCAAGTTCAGTTGTTAGTGAAGTCACTTTTGTGGAACAGCTGTTCTATTTAGGTAGCTGGTGAGTCTGCAAACAATCCTGGGCTCTTTACATGGTGTTTTAGCGTAGCTGATAAACTTCTGTAGTTATAAAAATGTGCAGCCCACCTACTCAAAAGACTGGCCAGAGGTATGAACCATGTACCTCGACAACTGTAATGCTGTTAGGATGGGAACCTAAACAAATCTGCCTTGTTAAAGGTAATGGATAAAAAAAATGGCCAGTTAAACTCTAGAGATTTTTTTTCTGTGGAAAGGCTGATGTTCTTTAATGTTAGGGAATCTGTCTCTGCTAAAGTGCAGCATAAATTCAAATACTGTCTTGATGTTGCTTAAAACAGATAAATACTGAGCAATAATTACTGAGGTACAGAACAGCTGCTTTTGTCCCTGCACCTAGGTCTGTTAATCTGAGTTACCTGTATTGATCCTTTACTGTTTCAAAGCTGAGAAGTATAAAAAAGAGCTGTGAGGCTATTATGACTGTGCAGTTGGCACATAAAGGAAATAACTAGTGAGATACTGTCAGTAAACTGGTTTGCCAGTTGAATGAATCTCCTACATTTGAACATTGTAAAGAGAATTTATTTTGTAACTTTGAAAGCTAAGGTGATATGTCACAGAGTTTAAGCTTGGAGCTGTTTAGATTCATCTGAAAACAGATGCAGTGTGTGTGAGGACAAAAAATAAGGGTAGGTCAGCTGGCCTGGAATAGGTGGTGTTGCACAATTATCAAGGGTAACAGGCTCTTTCTGGCAGAAGAGCTGAGGGTTAGACTGTCCGTGCTTACAGCAACAATCAAGTGGTGCTATGAGTGTTAGTGAATTCAAGTCCTGGGTGTGCAACTTGACAGTAATAATTGGACCATGCTATAGGCTGAAATGAATTGTTAATACATCATGATTCACTTGCATTTTAAGCCAAAAATCTGATAGTCTCCAAAGGGCATTAGAATCCAGAAAATGGTAGTTACTGTTACTTTGTCTGCTTTTCCGTGGGCCTTCTCTGGACGTTTTGTGAAGAGTCTTAATTTGCTAGCTTTACTGGGCCACTGAAGAAGAAACCAATCCATCTCTTGTGGGAATCCCAAAACTTGTCTTGCCTTCAGTTCAGGATTTAGCACTTGTAACACTGATTTGATTCAACTCTGGCTACATGCTGTATAGCTTATTATTTTGGGGAAGGCTTATTTCTAAGCTGTTGAGAGAAAATCAGCTTGTACTGGAAAAACAGGTGCAGCTTTCTCCTCTGAAGGCCTTCACCCTTCTAAATTAGGAAGGAAAGTATTGCAGGGGTGAATAAGCTCTCATAATGCTCTGCATTCACTTTCAGACTTCTTCATATCTGGTTCTGGAAGAGAACAGAGGCTTTCTTCCTCGCAGCATATAAGGCAGAACATGAGTTACAGTGCTAGAACTGTTTAATATCCTGCTGTAATAGGTGAGGAGGATCTAGGGCACGAATTAAGCTGGGAGATTGATGTCGATGTGCGATGAGTAACGTATTTTTCAAACCAGACCTTCTGAAACGTGCACCCATGATACTGAGATGTAACTCTTTTGCAGTTAGCACTCCAGAACTCAGCTTTTTAGTTCTGATTACTCAATGTGCCCCCTGCTCAGCACGCAGCTCCCCCCTCCCTTCCCTGTGAATACTTCCTCTGCTTCTTTACATTAAATTTTTGCCACTAGATAATATATTCTTTACTGCCTAAGGAATCTATTTTCTATAATTGATATACTTAAAAATAGTGTCAGTTCAGATATAATGACAAATATGGCCACTAAATCATTAGTCTTTTAAGTATACTCTTGGTGTTGAATGAGTAATGCTTACAAACCACTAAAGAGAAAGTGGTTTTGTTTATAAACAACTATTTTGAAGGCACACTCTCTCATGAAACTGAACATACTTCAACTGTGTCAGCTCAAGTGTGCAATTATTGAGAAGTCTTGATTGGAAGCATTACAGATCTCGCTTGTGTAACCTCTTCCATTGGGGCAGGGCAGGGGAGCAAAGGGTACTAATATGTGCTAATTCTTTCCTAGTTGTATTTCTGTACACTGCATAGTTAAATGGATCTAGATAAATCTATCCTATGCTCCTTGTGTTTTTTAAACTTTGATTACATGTACAATAAAATATTTCTTGATATTCACATAGTCTATTTGGATGATGCATCTTTTATTTCATTCTGTGAATGCACAGCCTGCATTTTGTGCTCTGGCTCCTCCTTTCCATGCCCCATGTTCAAATTCTAGGTTCATGGAGAGCTTGTCAGGTGTGTTGTATTGGAACTGAATGAGCTGCAGCAGGTTAAAGGCCCATGATGAACCACTGAGTTGAGAGATGAGTACCTGTTGTGTGGTCCTAGTTAGGGATGTATAACCCTATCCTGTGTTCTGCTTGCCAGCTCCTGTAGACCTCTGGTTCATCTGGCTCCCCGTCAGAGCTCTGCAAAGGTTCTTACCTGCAGAGTACCAGAAGAGCAACCCCTTTCCTGAGATCCCTTGGACCTGTCTGAGGCAGCAAAGCAATGCTAATTTTGCTGGATGGGGTGAGCAGAGTCTACCATGTAATATATACAGAGGACGCAAACTGCGGCCACACGAGGTGGTTGCACTTGTTTCATGATACTTTCTCACAAAGAATGGAGATAAACTGGGAGGCATCCTTATCCCTCACAGTTGCTCACAGCCTTCACAGGCTCCAGTACAGCACTGGCTGGCTTTGTGATACTTGGAATGTCTGAATGTTGGTCAGTTAATATGTCCTGTAGCTCACTGCTTCTTTGGGGTATTTGGGAGCCGTAGAGGGAATCTGGAAGAGTTTTACAAACTTTGCATCTCTGAAGTGTGACTGAATAGCCTGTGTGGTATGTAATACAGTAATTTAGATTTTTTTTTTTTAACTCTACATGTCTTATTTTTATCAGCTTAAACTTGTAACCTTTCCCAAGGTAAATTCCCATGTTTTTTAGTCCCAACAAAAACTGACTGGAAAAAATGAAGCTGTTACTGATCTATAGTGAGAAAAACCTATTTAGATGTCTGTGTAGACCATCTTTTAAATAAGGTGCATGAATTCCAGTTCAATTTGAAAGAAATGCAATGTTGGAGAATTGTAAATGGTGTCCTTGTAGTGAAAGCACGAAAATAGATGTATTTGTTTTCTCCCTGAGAATGCATAGTTCATCCTTTCTCACATTCCTGACGCTGAAAACGCTATTTAAATTTCAGATAGCTGTGTGCCAGGTCTTAGTAACTGAGGGTTTTTATGTAGTGGTGTTGACTTTACTCATTGAAGAACGCTAGATGCAGGAAAGGGACAGATTTTTACATTTGTCAGATTCACTACTACGTACTTCAAAAGGAAAGCTCTCTAAGGTTTTTTCTCTCTGTAGGCAAAGTCCTCACTGCTGAATGACCTGGCTACCTGTGAAATGCCATGATCAAACTCTACAGAAAATGATGAATTTCTGCCAGCTTAACATTTAAAAAACTATTTTGTCATCAACTAACCGTCTTATAGTGAGTTGCAGTGTGGCCTTTGAAGGCTTTCTCTGCCTCTCCTTCACAAAAGGCAAGCTTTCTCAAGGATCTCTTAAGTGACTGTTATCAAGGGGTCCTACAAAGTTTTTTGTACCTTTGGAAGGTGTAAGGGCATGAGCTCTAGGTAGCTGTGTGGTCTGCTAAACTCATTGATATGTAAAAGCTAATTGTTAAACAGATTCAAAGACACTGTTACTTGCCTCTTCAAGGGAAGTATCAACATAATATCAGTAATCTATGCTATTTTTTCATTAAATATAACATTTTAGCAAACAGTAATGTGAAATATATGAGGTGATTAGAAACTTTGCTTTCTACTTCTATACCTGAGCCTTTTTCCCCCCAGCATACCAGGAACTCAGAGTTGCCATAACTATTTGCTGTCTGACTCACATGTGTACCTGGGCTCTCTTACCAGTTTTAGGGTATAATCTGTGCTCACACAGAGATGTAGAAGCATATTCTTTGACTTACTCTTGATGTATTATATTAATTTTGGTGGGATTGACTGGCCTGTCTGCAGAAAATTTGGTACATTCATCCCTAGATTGCTTTTTATCACAAAGATATTATGGGTTGTGGAGGTATGTTTTTCTCCTCTTTACCTTGTTTATAGACAGAGAATAGGGTTTAACTTGCTCGGTACCACGCCTGTCACTGTCTATATTGAGTCTTCTTTCTGAAGCCTCTTTTCCTTATGGTTTCAGCTGCTCTCAAAATCTACATGTGTCTAGCTGTCAGACGTTCTCATGAGCTGAAGTGCACCCGTGTAGCTGATCAAGAGTGGGCACTGCTTGCCAATACTCCTTGATGATGTTGCTAAGCCATAGCTGGTTTTCTGTTCTAGTGCTGTCCGTTGTCTTTTCTCTCTTCTCATTCATTTCTCCTTTCTTTCATAGTTTATGGCTCCTTCTCCAGGTTTCCTCCACAGCAGCACATCTGTGTTGGAGTTTGGCTCCTTGAGACAGGTGATGGCAGCTCTTGAAGCACAACTGACCTGCTCACCTGAGCCTCCTGATCTCTAAGAGTGAGATGGTCTTGCAGTGGCTGAATAAAGGATGACCGAGGCAACAGACATGGAAGGTGAGTGTTGTGTAGGAAACAACCCGTTTCCCTATCCCATTAGACAACCATAGCAATGCACCTGTAATTTGGTGATTGATAGGGAAGGTCTGGAATAAACAGAACTGTCAATAGTGCTTACAGGGCTTGGAGAATGGCAGGGTGATTTCTGTGAGGGTAGAGAATTGCATGTGTCTAAATGGTGTCTGGGGGACACTCAATTTAAAACTTAATCTCACAGGCATTAACTAAAAGAAAGAAGGCGGTAAATTGTGTTCATTACAGTCCTTCTATGGAGAAGACATGCTGGGAATATAATTTAATATGCTTACAGGCAATGAGGGGTGCTTTGGTCCTCCTACTCCAAAACAGCAATTCCTTTGTTTTACAGTGTGAATGTACCAACTGAGCACCCTGCTGTTTCAGGGGCGTGGGCTGAATGTGCTTAGATTTTACAACTAGGATGGAAAGAGGAAAAACATGAAAGAAACTGAGGGGAGGTATACAGGACAAAGAATTGACTGGCAGTGTGGCTCAAGCATGCAGACCCTTGATTTCGGGGTGATAAGGAAGAATGCTGTGGATCTAATAGCTGTTAGTCCAACTGAACACAAGAGGGCTACAATAACACGTTTTCTGTAGATTTAAAAAGTTCTGGATGGAGCTTTGCTAATGTCTGTCTACCTTTTGGCCTGCTTTTAATTTTATACAGCTGGGAAATGAAATAAAATGCTACTTGACACCCCTTAAGTGCTTGTGTACACTTATCACTTCAGTACATGCTATAAGGATTTGAGATTGCTATTTTTAACACTTTTCTAATACTTTAAACTACTTAAGTGTTGGGACTACTTACTGAACATGCTGTTGCTGCTGATAAGGTACCAACATCTGTGGCACAGATACATAATTTGGTACGTGCTCTAGTGATATGAATGCTTTGTTGTGCACTTAAATCATGGAGAATCCAGATTGTGTGAGCAAATAAGGAAAAGGGAACATATGAAAAGCCGTCTGGAAAAGTACAAGTGCCTGCCTAGTAACCAAGAGCAAGTGTTAGGTTGCTTCTCTATTGATCCAAAGTGCAATTAAAAGCTACCTCCTGCAGCTGAATTTAGATTGGGCTTTTAAAGTTTTTTCTTTCCCCCACAGACCTAGTATCAAGTGGAAAGAAACCTGCACAGCAGGTCTCCTATAAAAATCACCAAGTGGAGTGTTCATCAGCCTTAACTCCTTGGTTTGCGCAGGGCTACTCACCTGAAGGAGTCTGTGAGCTCAGTTCAGTGCTGAAAAACAACTCCAAAGCATGTGCTGGCTAGAATCAGGGTAACTGTTCAGTGTTCTGCCTCATTTGTTGTGGTACTCAGTGTCAGTGAAAAGGCTTCTTTCTGCAATAAAAAGGTGGTTTGGTTTTTTTTTCCAGAAGAAAAGTTTGTGCAGAAGGAAGTGAGAATGATGTTCTATTTGTTCACTCTCTGCTGTTCTTTAGATAGTAGTTTGTGTATCTTAATTGAAGCTGTCAGGATTTGTTTGTTTCTCTGGAAATGTACAGGTATATAACTTCCCAATCAATTGCAAATCATTAATGAATATACAGCTTTACTTACATGGTTCAGGATTAGCTTCTGCAGTGCATAAAGCTTGCAGAGATTAGGAGGGCCTAAGACAAGGCCTTAGGCATCTGACATTTTAGCAATGACTTCTTTTCAAGTAAATAATGCCCAAACTCACCAAAACTGATTCCTAGGAACTAGGGAAGTTGTAACGCAAGTTTAGGCACACACGGCTCACTGAATCCACTGTAAATCTTGGTGTGAATGTTTTCTACTTCTGAATGTGACAGGCTGCTAGGAGAGTGGAATATAAACAATGAGGATAAAATACCCCATAGCAGTAAAAAGCTGCTTGCCTCTCTTAAAAGCCTGTTTCAAAGGGCCCTTAAGAAAGAAAATGTTCATACTCCTTCCGTGCAGATATGGAAGGCAAAAAAGAAGGGTCTCAAAACTGCCTTTTGCAGTAGTTTTGAGTTAGAGAAATTAATATGCATTATTTTGCAAGCTTTTATGTTCAGATTAACTGGGCCTAAGGGAAGGACTGGAAGGAGTCCATGTTATGGCATTTTACTGACATAAGTTCATGCCCTTGGTTCACCTGGCACAGCTGTGTGCCACAGCTGCCTCCCCCTGCTCCCATTGCAGAGTGACTGATAACTCAAACTTCCCAGCTAAGAACTACTGATGGTTATCTTCTTTATCAGAAAATTACAAAGTGCTAGTGGCAGAGGGGTGGGGAGGGGAGAATTCCAACTCCTTACAATGGCTAGTTACGCAGTCATTAGGTGCAGCCTGGCTTTCTGAGCTAGAAAGCATCTAATTTAGGTATGATCTATATCTGCAGACCTGTTTCTGTTGGGCTTCTCTTTGCCAACCTCCAAGATTAGTCGTAACAGGTTGATTTGGGCCACTGCTGTTCATGTGCACTCTATGCATGATATATTTGCTGCTGCTGCTTTTTTTCTGATTACTTGCAAAAACACACAAGCAGCAGGCTAGTTCTCTTGAGTTTATGGCCTAATTAGGTAAGGTCTCTGCAAAGAAAAGTAAGATTATTGGGAAGCAGTTGTTAAGCAAAAAAATATTATTGTCCATCATCCGAGTAAATTGCACAGGTAGGGAGTGAGGGGTATGTTTATCCCTTTATTTTAAATTCGTTTTGGAGATGGAATCTGTAGTACGGCTGCACTGTAATGTCCACATTCTTGCATGTTAGGCAAGTCCAGTTCAGAGTGTTCTTGTACACCTGGCTTTCCCAGTGCTGCAATGCCATCAGTGAACACTGCCGTTCACCAGCGTGTGTTTGGGGTTTAAGTGCAGTCAGCTCTGTTGTTCTGCACAGGCCACAGCAGGTAGAGCTGGGGGCTGCGAGGGACAGGGGCATGAACAAGGTTGTGGGGAAGGCAGATGTTTATCTCCTGGGAGAGACTTTGTGGGTACTGTGGCACTTTGTGTGGCTTGTTTACTCATCCCAGCTATCTGTCAGAGAATCTACTAAAAGGTTTCGGTCTGCTTTAACAGATTCTGATTGCAGTAAGTGTGTATTTGGCAGGCTCACTGAAGGCAAGATGGTGCCCCAGTAAAACCAGTGTGGCCAGTGCTGTCTGGCAGCACAGCTGGGCAGTAAAGGGTGAGCGTGTTCCTGCCCTCTGAAGATAGTGCTGCTCTATGGGCCTGGGATGTACATTTGGGAAGGAGAGGGGCTGGGGCAAGTGAGCAGATGAAATACCAGTGAGATGTGTAGGCAGCTGGGACTTGTCCTTTGTGTGTTGGGCACTCCAGAAGTGAAACCAGAGCACTGGGCAGCTGGCAGCATCACAGCACAGCATGTGGTGTGCTGCTTGGTGGGCTGGGGCTGGAACACACAGAAACCAGAACTGATCAAGCAGCAGTGACTCTGTGAACAACGTGTCTGTGTATAGACCAAATTGAAACTTATGGAAGGCTGGAGAAGTAGGGTGATGCATGCTTAGGGACATGTGGAAATTACCTCCATGCTGTTGAATGAGCATAAGGAGCACACACATGCATTTGCTCTCTGCTCTTGCAAATTTGCACTTCCAATGGGGAGCAGATTTAAACCCAGGCACCATCCCAGCTATACATGCACAACTGCTTTTGGCCAGGGATCTCTTCCCCTTTGCTAAAGCCAGAAGCTGAAGAGGAGTTGTCGTTGACACCACAGTGTCCCCTGAAGTCCCCAAAGAAATCTTTGGATTTCTTCCCCTTTCTCACTTATGACTCACATGCATCTAGCACTGCACCCAAGAGCAGGGCACAGCTCTTCCCTGAGCAGTCGGGATCCATATCCTAAATAGATGCATGCTGTGCTCTGGGAGATGTCTCTCCTTTGGACTACAAACATGGGATTTAAGCATCCTAAATCTTCTCATTTTATGCTCACGTGGTAGTTTGCATCTGGATCAGACTCCTGGTACAAGCTTGAGAAGCCTTAGCCCTGGATTTGGAGCCTTTGATTCAAGTGCTGAGTCTGTGGATGTTGCACATTCTTTTGGCACTAGCTGCTTATCAGCAAATCCCTGCCACAGGTTACAGGGATTTGCTGATGCCTTGCCCTCTCATCCAGCTCCATCACAAAGCACAGGTGAGCAAAACCTAGTCACTGAAGGTATTTCAACTACCACAGTTCCATTTTGATGGAGATGGGCTGCAGGGCAATCACGCCTGTAGATCTACCCGTGTCTTTAGGGCATGGATGCTTGACAGGGGAGTAGCTCGAGCCAGTGGATGCCGTGAACTGCGTTTTTATTAGTCTCGGTGCCGTGGCGAG
This sequence comes from Atrichornis clamosus, assembly GCA_013400975.1. Lineage (NCBI taxonomy): Eukaryota > Metazoa > Chordata > Aves > Passeriformes > Menuridae > Atrichornis > Atrichornis clamosus. Next base: position 245 of record WBMZ01009563.1, on the reverse strand, counting down.
AAGCCTTTGAGCGGTTCGCACAGGTACAGGGTGCCAGCTGGGGTCACCCCTGCGGGCGGGGCTCGACACACCCGCCCTGTCAGCACCCCGGGGTGGAAGCCTGCCCTCGGCCCCGCGGCGCTCCCGGGAGCGGCGGGAGGAGGCGCCGGGAGTTCCCGTTCGGGGCATTGTGGGAAGGCGCGATGCGGCCCGGCCTCACCTGCGCGGGGCGGGCGGGACGGAGGCGGCCGGGCCGGGCCGGCTCC
>WBMZ01009562.1:0-11438 GCA_013400975.1 Atrichornis clamosus | reverse complement strand
CCGGTGCCGGTGCCGGTGCCGCCCCCGCCGCCGCTGACTCTGCACCGCTCCCGCCGCCGGAAGCGGAGGCCCCGATCGCGCCGATCTCGCGAGAGCGCCCGGTGCCCCCCCCGCCGCCCCGCACCGCTTCCCGCACCCCCCCCCCCGCACCGGGACCGGGGGCACACACGGGGAGCGGCGGGGGGATTGCGGGGGGTGCAATCGCGAGAACCGCGAGGCGTTACCATGGCAACGGCTGCAGCAGTGCGGGGGGGACGCTGTGAGGAAAGGTCCCCGTGTACCCCCCCCCGTCACGAGCCCGTCCTTGGGGGCACCGGAACCTGCACCGGGGGTCGGGACGGGGTGCGAAGGGAAGAGGGGGTCCAGGGTGTGGGGGGAAAAGGGGGTCCGGGACCATTCCTCGCCGTTAGCACCGGAGGGCGGGATGGGGTGGGCGAGGCGGGGAGGTCCAGGTGCCCCCATCCGCCGTGAGCACCAGGGGGACAGAGCCTCGTCCAAAGCGGGGCTGCACCGGCGGGGTGGGATGGGGATAGGAGGATGAGGAAACTCCCGGTTCTCCCTCTCCGCCACGAGCATCGGGAGGCAGAGTCCCGACCGGGGGATCCCTATGCTTCATGGGGAACGGGGATCCCAATACTGTCACGAGGGGTCCAGGGATGCTGCCCCTCACCCCTGACAGGGACCCTGGAAAAGGCTGAACACCCCCGCACCGTCCCGATACCGTCGGTACCGAGGCCGTCCCGGTGCTTGTGGGCCGAACAGGGGCCGGGACGGGGCGCGGAGGACCTCTGGGTGCCTCCCACGTCCGTCTGTCCCCATTCTCCGTCCCTCTGTCCCTGCTTGGTCGACGGTACGGGTACTCCACGCCCCCAAGCAGGTACCGGCGGCAACGCCAGGGGCACCGGACAGCACTAGCCGCCCCGATGGTTGCGGGAGCGGCTCCACCGACACCCCGGGACCGGGGGGTCCCGTGCATCGTCCTCCCGGGCTGCCGTCGGGCTGCAGCAGAGGGGATGGGGGGAACGGGTTTTCGGGGCAGCAGACAGGGGGTGCGAGGGCCGGAGGGTTCCAGGATGGAGCGGGAGAGGCGGGGTCCGTGGTTGCGCCCCGCCGCTGGTGGCACAGCCCCGGGAAGGGCCCTCCCGGCCGCGCCCCGGGGCCTCCCCGCGGCCGCTGACCTCAGCCCCGGGAGCCTCGATGGGGCGGCGGCCCGAGGGCGCGGACACGGCCCGGCCCGGCCGGGAACCGGGGCGGGAGGGGCGGGAGCGCCGTGCTGGAGCAGACCCCGGGTCGCCCCTGGGCCCCTCCCGGGTTGGGGGAAAGGGGTGCACGGGGGTGCCGGTGCGAGCCCCCCACCCCCTCCGCTGTCCCGGTCTTTGTCCGTCCTTGAATTGAACTGGTGAGCGGCGGCCCCGGGCCGTGACGGGCGAGCGGGGCTAATCCGGCCCCGCATGACTGGTCCGGGGAAACCGCGGCGGGGGGATTACCCCGCCCCGGTCCCCTCCCCAACAGGGGGCTCAGCTCAGGCCCCCCGGCCCGTCCGGCCCCGCACCGGGGACTTCACACCCGCCCACACCCGGCCCGGGCGGGGAATGGCGAGGAGAGAGCCTTGTCCCAACCGAGATCGGGCCAGCACCGGCCGTGCGTGACCGTGTCCTGGCCGTGGGCATGTCAGGTCGCCCCCTGCCAGCGTCCGAGCACCTCTTGCCCTTCCGTCCATCCCCCCATCCCTCAATCCCTCCACCCCCCGGTCCATCCCTACCTCCGACACCCGGTACCGACCCAGACCAGGCTCCCCGGGGCATCGGGAGGCGTGCGGGGCCGTGCCGCGCCTACGCCGGTTGTACACACCGTGGGTGTCCATGGGCACGTTCACGGGGGTCCAGGGTGCCGCCGGGACAGCCCGGGACCGAGCGGCTAGAAGAGGCAGTGGCCCCGTTCCGCCGGGCACGGACCAGGACGGGAAAGGGTTCCGAGGGCTCCACACCGGCACCGGCGCAGCCTCGACGGTCCATGTCTCGGGGGTCTGCACGTCGTGTCCCCCTCAAAGCCAGCGGCTTCGGGACGGCTTCCCCAGGCTGTCCCGGAACTGTGGTCCCCGTGCGCCCTGGATTGTCCCGGGACTCTGCCTCCCCCGTGCGCCCGCGGCTGTCCTGGGAGATCCCGTCACTCCCGCCCCTGTGCTTCTCGGGCTGTCCCGGGAGATACCGGGCTATCCCCATTCCCCGCTCCCTCCGGGCGCCCGGAGCCGTCTCGGGCCGGTCCAGGTTATTCTGCTACCAGCTCTTCCTTGCGCCGGGAGCTGTCGCGGGCCGTGCCGGGCTCCCCGGGCCGGTGCCGGTGCCTGTAGAGCGTGTGCGCGGGACGGCGGGGAGAGTAGGGGGCGGCAGCCGGGGGCTCTGGGCACGGGGCCGGGGCGCAGCCACCCGCCGGGCTAATCCGGGCCGTGACGGACAGCCCCGGCGCCGCCGCTCCCGCCGCCCCGTAAGAGATGCCGCGGCTCCGCCGCTCCCCATTGTTAGGGCGAGGACGCGGGGAGGCCCCGCGCGGCGGGACCGGCCCACGGGGACCCTCCGCGCCGCCCCTATAAGAGGGAAGGGGCTGGAAGATGCTCCCGGGTGCTGAGCGCTGTCCACCCGCCGTGCCGAGCCGAGTCCAGCCGTGCCGCCTCCCCGGGGAGCCGTCGGTACTGAGCACCGGCACTGGGTACCGCGTACGAACCTCCGAGAACCAGCACCGGTACCGACATCGGGTACCGCGCACAGAGCACCGAGTTCCCAGCACCGGCACCGCGCAAGGAGGGCCAGACGCCGTGCTCCAGGGCTCGGTCAGTGTGCTCTGGGCACCGCAACCCCGACGCCGCGCCCCGGCCACCGGCTGCAGCCCGGTGGCGGTGGCGGTGCCGGCCCGCCCGCTCGCCCGGCGCTCCCCGCGTTCCCCCGCGGCCGTCCTCATCTCGGAGCCGCCCCGCGCGTCCGGAAACACGCGTGGATGTAGCGGCCGGGCCGGGGGCTCTGCGGCACCATAAATACCGGGACGGCCGCTCGCCCGCGCACTCTGCCGAGGCTCCCGGGGCTGGAGCCATGCGCGCTGCCGCGCTGGGGCTGGCGCTCCGGGCGCTCTGGGCTCTGGCCCTCTCCTCCCTCTCCAACACGCTGGCGGTGAACAACAGCGGGCGGTGGTGGTGAGTCCGACAGCACTGGCAACCGCACCGGTACCGGCACCAGGGTGGTGGGGCGGGAGAACGGGGCTGTCCTCGGCGTGGCAGCAACTGCCCCGTACCCAGGGATGGGGCACGTGGGAGGACACAGGGCTGCAACCCCCGGGTGGGATCCGTGCAAGGAATAGATGCTCCAGTCATATCGAGGAGCCCGCAGGGAGTTTGAGGTGAGGAGGGAGGTACTGGGGATCCCGCACCAGTGGTCACCATCCCCACCTGTACCCCAGGGGCATCATCAATGTGGCCTCATCCACCAACCTGCTGACGGACTCCAAGAACGTGCAGCTGGTGCTGGACCCCAGCCTGCAGCTGCTGAGTCGAAAGCAGCGCAAGCTGATCCGACAGAACCCCGGCATCCTGCACAGCATCAGCTCCGGCCTCCAGACAGCCATCAAGGAGTGCAAGTGGCAGTTCCGCAACCGCCGCTGGAACTGTCCAACCTCCCAGGGCCCCAACATCTTTGGCAAAATCGTCAACCGGGGTGAGGCTGTGGGGCAGTGCAGGGGTCCCTGGAGCCCCTCTGTGCACCCCCAAGTCGGGATGCTCAGCAAAGTGACCCTGGTTTACCGTGGGGTATCACCAGCCCATCGTGGTGGAGGGTTGGGGGTGCTGATGGGTGCCCCCTCCCCATCCCGGCAGCATCCTGAGGCTCCGCTCCCCTCCACAGGCTGCCGGGAGACAGCGTTCATTTTTGCCATCACCAGTGCCGGTGTGACACACTCAGTGGCCCGGTCGTGCTCAGAGGGGTCCATCGAGTCCTGCACCTGCGACTACCGACGCCGTGGCCCTGGGGGGCCTGACTGGCACTGGGGGGGCTGCAGTGACAACATCGACTTTGGGCGCCTCTTTGGGAGGGAGTTCGTGGACTCCAGTGAGAAGGGCCGAGATCTGCGTTTCCTCATGAACCTGCACAACAACGAGGCTGGACGCATGGTGAGGACATCAGGGGCATGGTGAGGGCACCAAGGGTGTGGTGAGGGGGGACATGGNCAAGGGTGTGGTGAGGGCACAGGGGACATGGTGAGGGCACTGGGGGCATGGTGAGGGCACAGGGGACATGGTGAGGATGCTGGGGGCTGTACGCTGCCCTGGAGTGGGCACAGAGATGGGCATGGCCACTGAGACCCTCAGCCTGTCCCCACGTGTGGGTTGGGAACAGTTGGAGATGGGTTTCACACTTGGCTTTGGGAGACTGAACGTGATGTGATGCTGCAGAGAAGAGGGGTGTAGGATCATGGCGGTGCCCAGCGGGGACCAGGTCCCAGGCTGTTCGTAAGACCCCAGATTCCCCCTTCCTTCCAGACGGTCTTCTCGGAGATGCGCCAGGAGTGCAAGTGCCACGGCATGTCAGGCTCCTGCACTGTCCGCACCTGCTGGATGCGGCTGCCCACCTTCCGCGCCGTGGGGGACGTCCTGAAGGATCGCTTCGATGGTGCCTCCCGTGTCATCTACGGCAACAAGGGCAGCAACCGCGCCTCACGGGTGGAACTGCATCACTTGGAGCCTGAGAACCCAGCCCACAAGCCCCCCTCGCCCCACGACCTTGTCTACTTCGAGAAATCCCCCAATTTCTGCACCTACAGTGGGAAGACGGGCACGGCAGGCACAGCCGGGCGGTTCTGCAACAGCTCCTCGCCGGGGCTGGACGGGTGCGAGCTGCTGTGCTGCGGGCGCGGGTACCGCACGCGCACCCAGCGAGTCACCGAGCGCTGCAACTGCACCTTCCACTGGTGCTGCCACGTCAGCTGCCTCAACTGCACCAACACCCAGGTGCTGCATGAGTGTCTGTGACCTGTCCCGGGACCGCCCTGCCCAGCCCCAGAGGGGGTCTGCGCCACCCACCCCCCATGACGGGTGCCCGGCTGGATTGAAGGCGCCCGTGGGCTGTGTCCCAGGGACCCCCAACCCGCCATGGGTGGGCTCGGTGCCACGCACCTTCCCAGCCACCCCCCGGCTCCACGGGGTCCCCTTCTCACTGTAAATAAAATATTTATTGTGGACGGTTTGATGCCGCCGCCCCCACCCATCTTTGCTGGCCCCAGGCCCTGTTTTTTATAATTAAAGATAATAATAATAATAATTATTATTAATAATAATAATGATGCTTTGTTACAGGTGTCAGTGATAGCCTTTAGAGAAGAATAAAGGATATATTTTTATCAGTCCTGCCCCAATTTGTGTCTGGGGGACCTGGGGGAAGGAAGGGTATGTGCTTGAGGGGATACCAATGTCCCTCAAATGGTGGGGAGTGCTGTCCATGTCCATCCGCTCATCCATCACCTCTCCATCCCCTCACCTCCCCATTCCATTCCATGTCCATCAATCCCTCCAGCTACTGTCTGTCCATCCTTCTTCTTCTCTCCACTCTCTGCCATCTCCTCCCCACAGACCCCCTTCTTTCTCCCGCTGTGCCCGTCTCCATCCCAGCCATCCCTGCCGCCGCTCCCGACCGGGACGTTCAACCCCGCGGCTGGGGCGCCCATCACCATGGCACCTGGGCTGCGGCATCTCCGGCGCTGGAATTTGCCGGGGCGGCGGGGCTGGTGCCGCCGAGGCCGGGCGTTGGGAGCAGCCCCGGGAGGTACAAGACGGCAGACAGGGAATGAGCATCGTCCATCACTGCTCCCGGCCGGGGCTGACGGCTCCCCTCGGCTCTGTGGGAAAAGGGGGGCCGGGGAGGGCACTGGGGTTACTGGGGCGGGGACCAGAGGGGCCGGGGATGGTCACTGGCCCCACAGACAGCCCCCCATCCATGTGTGGGGTCTGGCCGCCGCAGGAGGAAAGTGGTGGCAAAGGTGAGGCACAGCTCCGTGCCTGGCAGGTGTCCTGCTGGCATGGCTATCCCCCTGGCATGGGCATGTCTCCGGGACAGGCTTCCCTCCAGGATGGGCATCCCACCAGAATGGGCATCCTCTTGGGACAGTCATCCCACTGGAGCGGGCATCTCACTGGGACAGGAATTCTGCATGCAGGACACCCCCCAGGGATGGGTTTTTCCCTGGGATAAGCATGCCACAAGGGTGGGCATAGCCCCGGGATGGGCATCCCTGGGAAGGGCATCCTTCTGGGATAGGTATCCCGCTGGGAAGTGTTTTCCACCAGAGCGGGCATCCCCCTGTGACAGGCACCTCTGGGGCAGGCACAGGGTCCACGTGACCCCCCTGCACCGTGACTTCATACCTGGGGACGTCACAACCTCCGTCTCCGTGTCTGGGGGCCTCCAGCCTGGTGCCCACCTGCCACGGGGGTCCCCACAGCCCGGGCTCACCCCTCGAGCCGGGAACCTCGTGGGGCCCCTTGGGCTCCGCCACATCAAGGGCTGCAGGATGACGCTGCCACCACCCGAAATATCCTGCGGAGCCGATAGTGGAAAAGTTGATGTTTAGACGCAGAGGAGGGGGGGAAAAACACCCCGGGGGCCCCCGCTGCCCGCGCCAAGGTCAAAACACAACCCAGCGTGGGGAATTAAATACCGAAATGCGAGGAAAACGCCTGGAAAGGAACACAGCCCGAAATAACCCTCTGAGCATCTCCCGCCTGTCGGGTTATCTGCCTGCTAAATTCTGCTCCAGCTCCAGCATGAAAATAGCCTGTTTTCCTGCGGTAGGAGTCAGGAATATAGATAATGACATTCTTATAAGTCACCTCTGTTACTCAGCTTTTCCTGCGTGTCCTGCTGGGCACCTCGGGCAGCCGCGACCCCCGGGCGGGCAGGGGCACCCCGGGCGGGAGGCACAGACCTCCCTGGCTTGGACAAATATTCCTGGGTGCTGGAAATAGCTGCTGTGGGCCGGCGCAGGGATAGGAACAGTGACAGGAACAGGGAGAGTGACTGGGACAGGGCGGTCCCGCCCCGCACCAGCGCGTCACATCTGGGAAGCCGTGTAACAGCTGGATGGTGGCCACAAGCTTGGCCTGATGAGGGCTGGGACACCCCCCTTCAGGGACGGGGTGCAGGGGGGCTCTGCCCGGGGGTGTGGAACAGAGAGACTGGATGACACACAGAAGGGCAGGACGGGACAGGGGTGCTTCCAGAGGCATAGGACAGAGGGATGTTGTTGTTCCCAGAAATGGAGGACAGAGGGACAGGACAGTACCCAGAGGTGCGGGACAGAGGAATAGAATGACACACAGAGGTACAGAGAGGGCACAGACACACAGAGGGACAGAGCCACGCCCAGAGGTGCAGGATAAATGGACAGGATAGTGCCCAAACTTTCAGGACAGGATGCCACACAGAACTGCAAGACAGTGTCATTTCCAGAGGTGCAGGACAGAAGGATGGTGTCATTCCTAGGAATGCGGAACTGAGAGGCAGGACAGTACCCAGTGATGCAGGACAGAAGCACAGGACAGTGCCCAAATTTTCAGAACAGAGGGACAGGATGACCACAGAGAGGCAAAGGACACAGAGGCAGAGCCATGCCCAGAGGTGTGAAACAGAGGGATGGTGTCATTCCCAGAAGACGGACAGAGGGACAAGACGGTGCCCAGAGGTCCAGAACAGAGGGAAGGTGTCATTCCCAGAAGCCGGACAGAGGGACAGGACGGTGCCCAGAGGCGCAGGACAGAGGGATTTTGTCATTCCCAGAAATGCAGGACAGAAGGACAGGACAGTACCCAGAGACGCAGGACAAACAGACAGAGCTGTGCCCACCTGCCCAGAGTCTACGGTGGCCCCATTCCACCTGCGGGACCGTACCCATTCCATCCCCTGTAACCATTGCCAGCGACACAGCCCCGGCCGGGCTCCCCTCGCCTCCGGTCGATGCGGACCCACGTCCCGCCAGCTCCCGGCTTGTCCGGCAGCCCCCTCCCATCCGTCGCATTCCTCCGGCGCGGGGCCAACGCGCCCAGCAACGGTGGCAGCGCTGGCCTCTAATCCCCGGGCATGCCAGCCCCGGGGGGACCGTCGCCGTCACCCACTCCCTGATAGGTGACCAATGCCCGAGACGAACAATTAGGGACAAAGCGGAGCCGCCGGGGGCTAACGCCGGCCTTCACGGGTGCCTTGTGCGGCATTCGGCGGGTTTAATGAATTGTCCATCAATCCTTTCAGCTCCGCTCGCCCGGGCTGGATTAATCTGAGAAGCCGCAGTGGGGAAGGAGCCGCTAAGCCTGTATTTATTACTCTGCCATTGTAACTAATTGAGGTAATTATCTGTGACTCCAGCCCCGCGCAACAATGCCGCATTCACCGGACCCTTCCCACCGGCTCCTCGCACGGCCTGGGAGAGCCGACACCGCGGGCAGGACCACTGGGATGCAGGGACACAGTGGGGACGGTGGGATGCGGATGGTCAGGGACGTTACGTGGCTGGTACCATGTGTAACCAGGTGATACCGCGCTGTGGGGACACGGACAGTGCTGCCGGCACCCGCGGGTTGTGGCATGGCCAGTGCCAGCTGCACGTGTGGGTCACAGCTGTGCGGGGACACTGCCAACACCAACACACACATGGCCACAGCTCTCTGGGGACACCACTGTCACCAGTGGCACACGAAGGTCACAGCTCTCTGGGGACACCACCAGCACTGGTGACACACAAGGGTCACAGCTCTCTGGGGACACAGCCAGCACTGGCACATACATGGACATGGCTCCCCTGGGACATTGCCAGCATCAGTGACACATGAGAGTCACGGCTCTCTGGGGACGCCAGTTACCACCAGTGACACACAAGGGTCGCGCCTGTCTGGGGACAGCACCAGCATCAGCACACACATGGGCACAGCTCTCTGGCGACATCACTGTCACCAGTGACACACGTGGGTCGTGGCTCTCAGACACCACCGGCATCCATGACGCATGCGGGTCACGGCTCTCTGGGAACACAGCCAGCACTGGCACATACATGGACACAGCCCTCTGGGGACACCACTGTCACCAGTGACACACGAGGGCCACAGCTCCCGGGGGACACTGCCAGCCCCGGTGACACATGAGGGTCACAGCTTTCTGGGGACACCATTGTCACCAGTGACACACGGGGCTGTCTCAGACAGCACCGGCACCGGTGACACACGTGGGTCACGGTTCCTTGGGGACACTGTTTCCGCTCCCCCCGCGGCTTCTGGGGCAGGACCCCCGGTGCCCCTCGGTGCCCCCGGTGTGATCGGTCACCGGCTGCGCGGCGACATCTGGCGGCCACGGGCGACACCGCGCCCCGGTCCGGGGGCGCTGGTCCCTGGCAGGATCCCCCGGTCCCACGCGTTGGCAGCCCCACGGCCTGAGGCCCCCCGGCCCCGGGGAGACACCAGGCTGAGGCGGGTTTCGGGGGCCGGCGGGTGCCCCGGGGGTGCCGGGAGGGGCGGCGCTGGCGCCGTCGCAGCCCGAATTAGAAGGTGATTTTCCCGGCGGGGAGCGGGTTTGGGCAGGAGCTGATCCCACGGGAAGGGCCGGCCCGCTGCCCCCGCGTCTGGGACACCCCGCGCCACGCCGGGCAGCGCGCCGAGCCAAGGTGTGACATGCTGTGCCGAGCTGTGCCAGGCTGTGCTGCGCCGTGCCAGGCTACACCTGCTAATGCCAGGCTGTGCTGAGCCATGCCAGACTATACCAGCCTGTGCCAAGGTGTGCCGAGCTGTGCCAAGCTGCAACGGGCTGTTCTGGGCTGTTCTGGGCTTTGCCAAGCTGTGCCCAGCCATGTCGTGCTGTGTTGTGCCAACCTGAGCCATGCCAGGCTATATTAGTCTGGCCTAAGGTGTGCCAAGTCGTGCCAAGCTGCCCTGAACAGGCTGTGCGTGCCCTGCTCTTCTGGGCTTTGCCGAGCTGTACTGAGCTGTGCTGAGCCCTGTCAAGCTGTATCAGGCTGTGCCAAGCTCTGCCAGGCTGTTCTGGGCTGTTTTGGGCTTTGCCGAGCTGTCTCTTGCTGTACCAAGCTATGCCGAGCCATGCCAGGCTGTGCTGGTTGTGCTGGCTGTTCTGGGCTTTGCCAAGCTGTGCCAGGGTGTTGTGCCACGCTGACCCTTGCCAAGCTGTGCCAAGCAGTACCAGGCTGTGCTAGACTGCACCGTGTCAGGACAGACCGTGACAAGACACGGGGACCGTACCACACCTTGCCAACCACCCCCTGCTATGCCAGGCCATGCCGAGCCGTGCCAAGTGCTGCTGTACCTAGTGCAGGACCACAGCTGTGCCACGGTGGGCCGTGGTTGCCACTGCGGCTGAGGCCAGACCCAGGTGTGGGACCTGGGTGCCAGCCTGGCCACGTGCCAGGACAGGGGACACATGGGGTGACGTGGCCCCGAGAGTGCCCCCCCCGACCGCCCGGGTGCCCCCGCTGTGGCAACTGCCCCGCGCCGTGACCTCCGGGCCGGTGTCACCGCGATAATGACAGGGTCGCGCAGGGGGGCGGGGGAGGAGCCGGTTTTAAATAACGTGCAAATTGGACACGATATTTGTGCGGTTTCCTGGGGCCGCGGGGATCCTTCCCCCCCCGCAGCGTGACTAAGAGGTGGCGGCTGCTCGGGGGGGCAGCAGTCCCCCCCCGGTGAGTCACTCGGGGTCCCCCCCCGGCCGTGACGTGGGGCCGGTGGCCGAAGGCCAGACCTGCTGCGCTCACCTACTCGTTACGGGGGGCACGGGGGAGGGGGGGTTGGCACGTCCCTCCCGTGTCGTGACGCGCTGCGGTGCCTGCAGGGACGCCCGGGGCCTCCGACTGACCCCGGCACCATGGCGGGGCGGGTCCGGACACTGGGATTGTCATGGGGGTGTGCCCAGACACCTGTGTCCTCGCTGGGGTGGGTAGGGGGACGGAGGGGTGCCTGAGAGGGTGATGGCCTCCCCCCGACCGCGCACACACAGGGGCAGAGGCGGTACACCGGGATCCCGGAGCCTTTATTGGGGTCAGCCCGCGGGAACTCCAGTCCTGAGCTCCGCCCCCAAGGCCACGACTCGGCAAGCCCCGCCCCCGAGAACCACACCCCGGCAAACCCCGCCCCAGATGTGCCACACCCCGGCAAGCCCCGCCCCTCAGGCTGGGGTGGGGCTGGCGGGGCCCGGCGGGGCCCCGGTGCTCTCCAGACTGCTGCTGCTGCTGCTGTAAGCGCGGGGGTCTCGACAGAGCCGCTGCCGGGACCCCCCCGCGCTCCCCTCGGCCTCCGAGTCCGAGTCGGGCGCCGTGTGCCGCCGGATGCGGGACACGGCCTCACGCAGCGCCTGGGCGTACAGCACCGGCCGCCGCGGGGGGGGCCGCCCCCGGGGACCCCCGCAGCCCCC